>WHPZ01581074.1:0-26203 GCA_016617965.1 Macrosiphum rosae
ATAAAATTTCTATCTATGGAACTGAACCCTCCCCATAGAAAATTCTTAGCTACGGCCCTGCTTATACCACGACTATATTATTATAGATGGTGATATGGAAAAACACGACATTTTCGGAATAACCTAAATCACTTTTTAAATATTTTTTGCACAACTAAGTGGGAGGTACTATATTAGTCTGTATTATATTATTATTTACGAAATATCACAAAAAAAATATGATTTACAAGTTATATAGGTTTCCCGTCATTCTCCTCTATAATGTACACGAAATAATATTTTTCGATATTTTAAAATTTCTATATATACCTACGTAAAATTTACTAGGTACTTGCATTCAATTTTCAAGTATTATGAATGTGTATAAACATTTTTATCAACATTTCTAGAAAATAAATTCTAAAATTTTCAAATTCTCGTATAGTAAAACCTTAAAATTAGTCAATATATTTTGAATATTGTGTGGATATGATGCATTATAGAGAATTATTAATATTTTAGTAATAATGGAATGTTTCAAGTGTTTTCATAACTATCATATTTATTGCTATATAAATAAACTAACGAAAGTCTATTATAGATTTATATTTATCGTAGTTATACGTTTGGATATCCGGTGTCGTCGACATTTGTGAACTTTAAAATTCTTACACAAAAGTTTTTTTTTTAAATTCTAATCAAAAAAAATTCTATATGGAATCTATAGTAGCCAATTTTAAAGATTTACATAGGTAGGTACTAGAGTCTAGAATTATGCATAAAATATGACGAACCGAAAATGTTTGAAACGAAAAACTATCGAAGGCACAGAAGTTTTTATTGAACATGTAAACGGATAACCAACTAAATTATTTAATAAAAAAAATGTTATGAGCTCGAAAAAAAAAACAATAGTTTAAAATTGTGGCTGTCAAACTATCGTACAACCACCATACCAGCTAGGTACCTACCTATCTACCTATATTATTTTTAATTCCGTTCCTATAGTAAATGAATCAGGTTTATTTTCATGAACTTGATAAATATTATTGACGTATACGGTATACATGTTGTATTGAATATTGATTGTACTTTTGTACACATACATACCTATATAGGTAGCGCACCTACTTAAATATTTATATAAAACGTGTCAAATCAAAAGTTTTTAATTTATTTAATAGCACATTAAACCCATTTATTGCTCTTACACTATAATCGGATACATTAATATATTATTGCAATAACTTGAAATTTACACAACTAAAAATAAAACACTTATATTAGGTACTATACTCTATCGCAATCCTTATTAACATTATAATAGAAATATAACTGCAGCTTTAGGTAATAATATTGAATGGGCACTGACCGGCTTACCACTGTTAGATTGATAAAACGTTTATAATATTGGCCATAAAATCTATTGTGGTGTATAGGTGTAATGTATTTTACTAATTAGTTTTACGCATAGGCACAATCAATGTACGGCTACACGAAATACTTAAGTAATATCCACGACGTGTCCAATCTTTAGAAAAAATATTTATATAATGATATTATTATTGCGTACTACACTATTGTATCAAAAGTTCCGAAATCGTAACGGCCGACGACTATCGTTCGTTTTGCCGCTGTCACGACTTCGTATATATTATTATATACCTATACGACTATATACTTATATACTCACGTGTCTAGGGAATACGAAATAAATATTTATATACACGGTTGCAGTGTTATACATAATACATATAGATTATAGGTACATGTCTACCTGTCAATGAATTATGTATAATATATAGATAGATAACCTATAGGTTATTTATTTATGTATAAACGAATGGCTTGGTATAAGTATACACACAGAGTGATTCGCCAAGCACGCTCACCCTAAATTTACACTTGAATAATGAATTTATTCAAATGTTGGTAATTTTTAAGCTGTATAGTGTATACCTACTAAAACACGATATTTTCATACTACTTTGGAGTGTCTTCAGTCTTGTAGTGCTACAACAGATTTTGTTTTTCAAATTAAAGCCACCCTTTTAACTGTACATTTTTTATCAGATGATTTCTTTTCGAAATTTCAATGTATAAATTCAATTTATTTTTCATTTGTAAATTGAAATTCTAACGAGTAGTTTCCGAGTTAATGAACATCATATGTACCTACCATTTCCATGTAGTCATGTAGATACTAACAACTAAGTACTAATACAGTAATACCTACCAAGGATAATTGACAATATTGTGAGCAGCGACTTCTGAATAGTCTTATATGGATATATGGGTTTAAATATAACGACGCTTCAATAATATGACAAATGGCAATTGTACTAATTAATACAGCAGTTTACCAATTGCGCTTAAAATGACCTTTTCATATAGATACAAATTTATTGCGCTCAAAACATTTTACATTTACAATACCTATATACCTAAAGAAAACTTATGTGTTAGTTATAATTATGAAATTATATAATAAATTAATACAGTAATCATCTATTTTTTTTTCGAGGATTAATGCATTATACATAATATATAATATAAATAAAAGAACAATTTTGTTTTAAGCGCAATTGGTCCATGCCCGTTAATACTTTATAAGTAATAGGTAGGTAGTATACTAACATTTTATAATTTGTAAAAATTGTCTGGGTACGGTAAGTACAAGATTAAGTATTTTAAATTTTTGTAAAGCTATTTGTAAGAACTATTATCCTTGGTATAAACATTTTATTAACTCGGAAACTACTCGTTCAAATTTTGTTTTAGTTTCCTAAATCAACATTTTCAAGAGATCTACATTACACGTAACACTTTACAATCAAAAATGGAGATTCTCATTTTAAAAACAGAAGTTTGTTTCACCACAGGAATCTCTTGAGATAGTACAAAAAATCCAAGTATTTGAAAATATGGCCCTTGAGTGTATACTTGAAAATTCCAAAAATCAGAATTTGAATAATTAATGCATTATTAAAGGAAAAAGGAGCGGTGAGCATGCTTGGTGAATCATCCTGTATATAATATATATATTATGTATAACCGTTCAGGTATTATATGTAACGTGTGTGCAATGTGTATGAGTATTTTCGTAGGGCGGTTGTTGGACGTACTTTATAAATATTATAAATTTTAATAACAAGGCGAAACGGTCGGTCTCTTCGCTCGCCGACAACTTAAACGAATATTGGATAGTGTAAATTTAAGAAATGTTTATGATTTATACATACATATTAGGCGCATGTTATTTTATTATGTTTTTCTGTTATAACTCAATATTTATATTATAATAAGTAATAAATGAAATGTTCGCCTAGTATTTATATTCACGCTTTCAAGCATCAATAACATTTGAAAAATACTTTGATTACTTTTGTGCGGTCTCGATATTTGAAATTATTTTTTTTTTAATTTATTTATGATTCATTTTTCTTTGTAGGTAAAAAGCTCAAATATATAAAACAAAGTATTCCTCACAAGTTACATACTCGCAGGTGCCTCTACTATTACATATTATGTGTTATAAAATATAAAAATACCGTCACATTTTTGTTGTATGTTTTATCCATTAGGTAACTAAATACCTATATCTAGGTATTATAAAAAGTTGACATAGTGAAATAAGTATAATAGGCTAAAAAAGGACATAGATCAAGTGAAGGTAGAAAAAGCGAAAATAGCATCACATGATATGGAATCCGTAAGTAAAAAACGCAGATCAGTAAAAAATATAAAATTATTAAAGTGTGTACAAAAATAAGTAATAACGACTTATGAGTGGGCTTGTCGTCCGGGGTTCGGACACTGACCAAAATCATAAACCATAGAGTAAATAATATATACAAACAACATAAAAAACTCAACTCTCGCATCCATCAATTGCACCCTATAGGTACTATAAAATCTAACAAGAGTTAAAAATAAATTACCAATCTAATTCATCATGATAAATAAATCATAAGACCTGTATGGTCATATGGAATTCACGTTTGCGGCCATTCTAAACCCGTGAACCCTTCTGGGGCGTTCAAGCCTTCCAGTCAATCACTTTAAGACTAATTGGTGGTGCCCCGTGATGCATAGAAATGCATACCTCCACAACGGCCTAAAATAAATTACGAACTTGGTTAAAGTCACTACAACAAATGCCATTCTAAATTAATCAACCACATACCCTTTCATTGAATATATATATCTTCTCAGTTTTCTCACATTGCCACGAAATATTTCCCGTCGTTGAAAACAATACTATAAATTCCGAGGTTCTGTTGCTGAATCGTCTCATATTCGTGTCATTTATCTTTCATCTTCTGCCGTAGTGCCATCTATAAGTTTAAAGTTACTAATTTTTTATTTGTTTTTTATGTATAAAAGATTGTAATAATATTTTTAAAAAAAAAATGAATTTCAGACTGTACAAAGTGTATCAAAAATACAAAAATTTATATTAATTTATTAAATTGGTTTTTATTAATACGTTCATTTAATTTTTAATTGTATATTATCTAAACCTTAAATGAACGAAATATGAGATTCCTCTTAATAACTGTTGTTTTACTGAAATTTAAAAAAAAGTTTACCTGGCTTTAAGCCACTCGAGGTTTATTAGAGGGAACCAGCGAATAATATTAGAGATAAACCTATTATTTCAAAATAGAATGCATGCTACCCATAGACCATAGTATACATTTATTTATAATTGTGTGCAATTTTTTTTTTCGTAGGTAGTGTTCTGGTGTTCATTAATATTAATTCATAACTAACTACCTATACTATTATATTTTTAAAGTGAATTTTCTTGAAAAGTTCTCCTTAGTACACGATATGATTTTTTACCTGCAGATTGAATCAGATGTTATGAATATGTTCTTATTATTATTTACGTATTTGGCCAAAATTATAGAGGGTGAATTTACAACAATTTGCAATATAAATGTAATCCCCCTGGTACTACCTACCCATTTCCAATAGGTATTTACTATTTACTATTTACTCAATTTTTTAAACTTGGGTAACCTATAACAAAGCTGAGAAATGTACCAAATTGTAGCATACCTAGTAACGGATTATAGGTAATAGGAAAAAAAGACAAATTAAATAAATAAATGTAAAGTATCTTTTATCAATTAATTTATTTAATATCATTTCAAACGGCGGGCCAGGCCCAATTACATAAATAGTATACAAAATACAATCGTTCAATATTAAATGATAAATGTAAATATTAAGAAAAATAACTTAGTAATATAGTAATGACATATTAATAAATATACAATTATAATAAGTTCTGAGTAATTGAAAGTTCGGTGAGACAAAAAAATCAATATTTAATTCATTAGTAAATCGCATTATTCTGTAATTGGGACAGTATTGTTAGCATATAGTTATCGTTAGTTTGTTACTTCCAAATTTATAATATAAAACATATTTCTAGTTCGAGTGCTGCAGCGGGTAGGAACGTAAAAGACAAAAGGACAGTCAATTATTCCGAATAAAAGTTTGTACGCAAAGTATAAGTCTAATATCGTATTCGACAGAGTTTCAAGGTTGAGAACAGACAAGATAAAGGAATATTAAGAGTGCGGATCCATAGGTATAGTGCACATGTGTGAAATTATGATGAAATCGTGTTAACCATTTAATGAATTTGGATTTAAAATTTTGAACTCGTAAGCCATTGAAAATAATAAGTATAAAAAATTACAGGGTCCACCGAATTTCGTGTGATAAAAATGGTTGGTTTTTATATGCGATGCTTACCGTTTGTTTATTTTGTTTACAGATTATGAAGAGATATTGGCTTAAGCGATGAATATATTTTGGACGGACGAATGAAGGAAAATTACTAATTAGTGGATTGGATTTAAATTTAAAATGAAACGTGATAGAATATTTTAGATTGTAAATTTCTGAAGGTGGATTTTAATTTTTGTGGCTTCTGCATGTGTTTCAATTGTTGGTCGAGTAACGTAAAAGTTATATTTTAAAGTTATATATTATTAAAGTTATATTGCGCTGCTACAGTGCTACATAATTATGTAATTCCGTCTGTTGAAATGGCGTCGTCGGTGTGCATTATTTGACGCCTGCAGTGTTAAGGTCTGCGGACTGCGTGTTATTGTCGTCTTCACATAGTCTATACAGATTATTGGAGATAAATGTACATTATATTATTGTATAAGATGATATAACACAATGAGTATTATAGTTATCATCACAAAGACACATACGATTCAAAAAATACGGACTCGAATGTATAGTGAATAGACTGCAGATAGAGACACAGACATAATGCCATAATGCGAACCTTTATGTTCGAGTATAATTCAGGTTCGGCGCCTTTTTGTCCCTGTGCCATAGATTTGTGGCATACGAAACAGTCAATAATATAATATAAATTCCTGTAGGCATTATTATTGTTTTGTCACCCGCCTAAGGGTATAACCTTTATGGCTTTATAGCCTTACCGTCGGTAGGTAAGTACGCGTCTTGTCGACGAAAATCGCTTAAGGACCCGGCGGGTCGTATATATATAGTCTCCTATTCATAAATATTATAATACAATGCTTATATGGTCTGTCGGTTTTTGTGACAACTGAAGACGACGGGTACCTACCTATATCACAAATAAAACGTATATATTATATTATATATACATATTGTTAATACAATATATATATTATATTTACCGTACGTGTCCGCCTCCACATTTATGTACTTATATACAGTACCTATGGCTACGACTTACCCGCCCTACTGCTATATATTATAGTAGTATACAATTTTAGGTTTATATCGTTATTGTTGGACTTTGTGGGTGGTGTTATTGTGTATTGCTGCAGAACCGTTCTTCTACGGCTTAGAGCCTACACAATACGGTCATCATAATCCGAGGGGGTGCGAGACAAAGACTATATGCGATAACATCGGATCGCAGGGGTAAAATATTAATTTTTTCGTTCGGTCGACGTCTGTATAATACGCCACAGTGTATATGGAACTGGCGTCAGTCTGAAGGCGGTTAAAACCTCAGCAGACGTCCCCAGACCTAAATATATAAATCATAAATCATGAAGGTATAGTACCATATAATAATATGTATATAGTACTACAGTACTACACTCTATTCAAGTTGAGTTTACTCGCACATGGCACATGACTATGTTATACTGCTTCAGTGAGCCAATATATAACCGTGAAAACGAATAAGTGATCACACAGCTACTGCTCACTATTTCATGGATATACAGGCTGGAATAACCCAGTGCTCGATTTGGGGGGATGCGCAGGGGGACGGTACTCCCCTACTATTTTTATTTTTTTTTTTTTGCGTACCCCTTATATTTTTTTTCTTACTTGGACGGGGGGACGGTGCAAACTAAAATCCGAAATAAATTGTATTATAATTTGGATTTCAATTGATGTCAATTATACAACAAGTGTTACTATTTTTCATATCAAAATTATTTTAGATATTAGCTTATTAATTAGTTTTTGTTTTGCCTATATAGTCAGTAGTTCACAGATCATAGATCATAATATACAAGTATATTATCTAAGGCACAGATATTGGTGTGGGCTAGTACCTACTACCTTAAATTGCGTTCCAAATGGAATGTTATCAGTTTCAGTTATGGTTATCATTTATCGGTGTTTTAGAATTTTTAAATTTTTTTATACTTATCAAAATATGTGGTCCTTTTGAATCGAAAACAATAATTATTATAAGTTTGTTGTCTATTTAGTAGGTATATTGAATAAACAGGTTGATTATTATTATATTTTTTTTCTACTGTAACAATGTAAGATGTAGATATTGGTATAAAAATATATTATACCTATTTGGAATTCAAAAAGTGTTGTCGAAAAGTGGTATTCAAAATGTATGTAAGGCAGGATCGCATGGGGGGGGTGGAGGGCAAGGCCCCCCAAGGGTCTGTGTTGAGTAATTGCGCTTTTGGAACGCAGTTTTTAAATCGTTGGATTGAGCTCCCCTACTTAATTTTTCCTAATTCGAGCACTGGAATAACCTATATAAGTATATAGTATATATATACACCTCCGAAAAAGGGTAAATTTAAGTCGAAAGTCGAAATTGAATATAATATTATTTGTATTTTATAGCCATAGCGTATTAGCGTGTAACAACCATAATATATATCAATATTTCCTATATAATTTAATGTGTATAATACAGGTGTGAATGTGTGTTATAAATGTTATAATAACATTATTACAATTTACAACCCAAAGTAAAAAAAACTAGTTTGAAATAATTATAAACATAATACATTTATATATAATAATAATATTACCTAATATGTTATTTTATTTATATTACATAGGTAATTTATTATCGTCATCATTGATTATACCTACTTATTAGATATATTTTATAATCATTAATCAACATGATTAATATATAGTATATATAACATGATGTAGGTTTTAGGTATATTATGTTGGTATAATGGTATATTAGTGACTATAGTTGCATTAGTAATTATTAATTAGTATAGCCATTATAGTCAGGTATTACTGTATTAGGTACCTACCTATATGTTTGAGGGGTATACTTCATAATATACCTACCCATGTATGATGTATCATTATTAATTACATATATGTAGAGACTAGATGTAGTGTACCTATTAATATTATATAACCATACAGGGAGGTATACCTATAGTACCTACGTCAGAAGTCAGAACCACAATTAACGGTTATGATTAATGCGAATTTAAATCACTAAATTCGAACAAATTTATATCAGTTAATATACCTATTGCACTTTAAATTATCAATAGAAATAATCTATATCCAATAAGCACAGATTTTAATATTAAATTGCATGTTTTTTCATTATTGATTGACGATTTGTACCTACTCCTCGAAAACGTTATTATACTATTTCATACGGAATATGAAATAATTGTTTTTGAATTTCGTACTTATGTGCTATTTTAAATTATAATTGTATATTGGTAATACATTATTATACATTTAACTCTAAAAGCTATACTCGGTAGTAAAAAAAATTACCAACTATTAAAACGTACAGAGATCAAATTAATAACAATTATTAAATCTCACCATATTATATTAGCTCGTGTTTTCGATATTGTATAGTTTATAAATTATGATGGTAGGAGTAGGCACTTCCATGGTAGGCATATACACAAGGGGGTTTTGGGGGTTCAACCCCCTCCCCGAAATTTCAGGTAAATTATTAAATATGTTTTTGTAGAGTAAAAGTGGAAAAATACATAACCTACTCCACCCCCCACCCCCAAAAAAAAAAAAAATTGTGAACGCGCCTTAGTTAACCTATATAATATTATATTTTAAAAATTGTTTTAGTCGTGTCAACTAGCATTTATGAATAATAAAATTGGAAACTATATATAGTTACCTATATACAGCTTTACATAATTATATTATGTATAATACTTATAGGGGCACGTCTGGGAAGACTCGCAAAATGTGTCGAGAGACTTTTTTCTAGTTGTCACGTAATTGTACTTCAGATCCTTTTGAAATACAATGAATATGCCATGCAGCCATGCAGCCATGCAGGTACCCCGTACTCTCAAGTACCTATCTATTATAAAATAAAATAATATATTTTATGTACCTTGTACGTATTTTAACGGTTTGGTTTTTTTCTAGGTGTCTTATTGTTTTAGCCGCACGCGTAAACGAGTTTTTAGCCCCATCCATTATACATTATATATGTTTGTCGTAATGGTAAAAGTATTGTATATATCGATACATACCAGTATATGCCATAGAACGATATTGTACGAAGAGACCAATAAGGCAATATCTAACCAATAAACCTAGGTGCCTACAGTAAAGCAACAACTAGTTAAATACCTACCTACAGATAAAGAATAATTTTTTGTTATTAAATTCACGCGTTTCAAATGAAATAAACAGGTATTTTTGATTATAAATATAGTTGGAAAAAATAATTATGGTAAAATATGATACCTACTTACAGAGCCTAAAAGTATTTAGGTACCAGAGGTACCTATAGTGAATTTTTATTCCCACCAATCCATTTTATCCTTAAGACAATAATTGGTCTCTATAGTGTTTAAATATTTTTGTTGTATATAGGTCGTAGGTGCCAACTTTTTTAAGGTGTTCCTAGGTTAGGTTAAATTAGTATTTTTTTTTAAATTTAATTAAATACTAAAATACCTACCTATTTATAATTAGTTGAATAATATTCGTCTATAATGTATTATACTATTATGTATATTAAATCGAAAATATGTACTTATCATTTATACTTATTAACAATAACAATATATTATTTTATAATTTACATTACATTATTAATTTATTACTATATTATGCAGGTACGCTGAAATCTCAAATTGTATATTAAATAGGTACCTTGCATCAGTTTTTGCCCTGAGATTCGCATATAAATATATAATGGCAAATACAATATTACCCTATTATAATTTATATTTATTAGATGTTAAGTATTGTAACTAAAATAGGTAATAACTAGTTTAGTATAGGGATTATAATTGTATTGTTAGTTTTTAATTTTATCAGCGTATTCTGATTAAAACGAAAAGTCAAAAGTGCAAATAATATTATAAAATCAACAGTAAAAACAATTCTAGCATAGTATTTTTGTTTTTATTCCACTTGACGTAAGTAGGTACCTAATTAGTATAATGTTAGCAGTAATAACGATGTCGGAACGAGTTATCCTATCGGAAATTATTAAATGATAAACGGCATTAGCCATTATTAGGTCAATGTCCAATAATAGTACTACAGACTACAGTGTACCTATATATTATGATGTAGTAAAATAACGTCCGATTGTTATTAATTTGGGACTAAGGATTTCATACTTTTATGTACCTACTACATAACCAGGGCGTATAACTAGTAAGATAATATGTTATTTAAAAATGAAAACGTTTTCTGTAATTGTCCCGATAGATCGATCACTATTAATGCCGATAATTCGTAAAATACCATAGGTACCATTTTTTTTTTAAAGTACATAACACATAATTTATTAATTTATAACAACGTTTGAGTGGTTTGACGCAGATAGAGCAACTTGATTACACCTAATACATAGGTATTACATTTATAAAATTATAAAAATAAAAACTAAACTATTGCCAACACCTGTTGATACCCATTGATATTGTTATCAATTATTTCATTTTTAACGTGACTGCAGATTGCTCTTCAACGACATTCAGATTTCACAATTTACATCAGTGATTACTGAATATAATACAATCTTTTTATTTTTTTAATAGGTACACCATACACGTTTTTATTTTAGTTATCGTTTAGACTGAAGAGTGCCAATTAGGAGTTGGTTAGAATTTGTATCGGTGAGGATTAAATGTAAGTTATAACAAAATGCAGTTCTGCTGCATGTACTTCTTATAGTAATGTTATTTTCAACCATTTTTCTTTTTTTTTTTTAGAAACGCCATCATGCGGTCCAGAGTAATTAATCTAATGGATACACTGAATTCAGTATCCTGCAGATGTCCCTCTCATTCAAATTTAGCGTCTCTACCTTCAAGGCTCAGTACCAGTGTGGATCAAAAGGAGTACGCTTTTGAAATGGCATGCTCTACTATTCGGTACGGCCCTGGAGTCACCAAAGAACTGGGTATGGACATGGTTAATATGCAAGCTAAACGCGTGTGTGTCATGACTGATTCAAACTTAGTGAACTTGCCGCCAGTAAAGGCTGTTCTGGACTCGCTCACCAAAAGCGGTATAAAATATGACCTTTATGATAAAATCCGAGTGGAGCCTAACGAGAAAAGTCTTGAAGCCGCAACAAACTTTGTGCGTAATTTGGAGTTTGATGCATTCATAGCGGTAGGAGGTGGTTCTGTCATGGACACATGTAAGGCAGCCAACTTGTACTATTCTGATCCAGAAGCTGAGTTGTTGGATTATGTGAATCCACCCATTGGAAAAGGAAAACCAGTCACTGTGCCATTAAAACCGTTGATTGCTGTGCCGACCACCACTGGTACTGGAAGTGAGACTACTGGTGTTTGTATTTTTGATTATGAAAAGTTGAAGGCTAAAACTGGTATTGCAAATCGAGCATTAAGACCTACTTTAGGCATTGTTGATCCCTTGCATGCATTATGTCAGCCAGAAAGAGTTTGTGCTTTTAGTGGTTTTGATGTATTTGGTCATGCCTTAGAATCGTTCACAGCTGTGCCATACAATGAGAGGTCTCCACGTCCAACCAATCCAATTTTAAGACCTGCATACCAGGGTCGCAATCCTATTTCAGATGTTTGGGCTCGATATGCATTGGATGTCATTAGGAAGTATTTCAAAAGAGCTGTATTTGACCCTGAAGACTTTGAAGCACGTTCTAGCATGCACTTAGCCTCTACAATGGCCGGTGTAGGTTTTGGTAATGCAGGTGTCCATTTGTGTCATGCACTGTCATATCCAATCTCAGGAAATGTAAAACAATATCAAGCCACTGACTACATTACCGATCATCCAATCATTCCTCACGGATTAAGTGTCATTATGTCTGGGCCAGCAGTGTTTGAGTTCACCTCTCCGGCCAGTCCAGAGCGTCACATTGAAGGTGCCAAACTGCTGGGCGCTGATGTCAGTGGTGTTAAAAATGCTGATGCTGGGAAACTATTAGCCGATGTCATTCGTGGATACATGCAAGACATGAAAATTGATAACGGTTTGTCGGCTCTTGGTTATACTAAAGACGACATACCAGGGTTAGTGAAGGGTACATTACCACAGCACAGAATTACAAAGCTTGCTCCAAGAGAACAATCAGAAGAAGATTTAAGTCTGTTGTTTGAAAATTCATTAACCGTTTATTAAGAACCAATGTTCTTTTTGTATACTTTAATTATTGTTGAAGTTTAAAATGTTTAAACAATTTAGTTAATTATTGCTCAACCATTTATCATTGTCGTTTGTTGTTTGTCTACAAGATTTATTAGTAAACTGTTATGAAATATATTTTTACTCAATCTACTTATTATATCCATCTGGTTTTTGTTTTGTTACAGATACTTATATTACAGACATATTAACTAGTTAAGTTTAAAAAGTTTATATTATAACATAGTAATATACATTTTTATTTTACCATTTTGATGACTATGTTGAAATAATGAAAATATAAATATAAGAATAATATAAGTACAAAATATAAAAAGACCTAACTACAATGTTTAACAAAATAATATCATTCACTAAATAATTAAACAGGTAAATTAATAATTTAATTTATAGTATACATAACTACCTAAGAAAAGGAAGAGTTAAAAATTGTTAATTTTGAATACATGTTTAATATTTTTGTTATTCAGCAAGAATGCAATTTGCATGTATCTACATGGAACTAAATAATATTGAACCGTTTAAGATTACTTTTTACGACTGGTGTAACATGTAAGAAAGTCATAAGTCATTAATTCCTAATCCGCATATTATATTATCTCCGCTTTACTAACGCATAATATACCAAAACCAAAATGGACTTCTAACAGTTCCAATTTTGTATTGTTAGCTTAAATATTGGAGTGAATTGACCTATTTTGAAACTTAAATGTAAGAACACTATCATTGTTCCCACGTTGGTTTTTTAACATTTTTTCATTTTTTAAGCGGATCATGAGTACCCATGTAAAATATTGATATTTAAAAATGCTCATAATTCACTTAAAAATTAAAATATCATACAAAATCAAAGAGAAAAAAGACATAATGTAATGTTTTTACTTTTAAGTTTGGTAATAGGTCACTCAAATATCTAAGCTAACAATACAAAATTGGAACTGCTGGAGGACGTATATTTTGATATTATATTATGTAAGTACTATTGTATATTAAGTATTATTTAAGTATATTGTACTTGTATGAACTCTCTCCTCCAGCTCAGACATTGGAAGTGATACGTCAGAAATTTGTTTATTATTATTAAACTTTGTAGACATTGCTTGTTGGCTAATGAATAACATATTATTGCTACTATTATGCATTAGTATGACGAAAATAACACATTCAGGTACGACGTCACGTCCCTTAATTCATATTCATTAGAAGCCATAATGTTACATTTGACATTTAATCTTTACAATCCGCCACAATAGTCCTTAGCATAGACAAGTATACTACATTTACCAGTTCCTCCTTACTAAGTTAATTAATAATTATGAACCACGAATAATACATTATAATATACAATATAATATTGTCATTTGTCAATATAATATCGTAATGAGTAAATAAAAATAACACATGGAAATCGGAAAACTGATAAATTATAATTTCCTTATCAGTTATCAGTGAAAACTGAAATGTCTAAAATGCGGTTAACATTTATCAACAGTCAACAACATAAAAAATTGATAAAAATATCAACTTTTAAACGGAAATTGACAATTGTTATTACTTATTTGAGTTAATAGTTATTAGTTTTTTTGTTTATTTTTTCCGAAAGTTCTTAAATATAGACTACACGTTACCGAAATCTGATATAAATATTTGAGAAATTGAGTCGACTCTAAGACCACTGTCCGAGTCATCATTCTTAAGGTAATATTTCCTGAACTATTATAAATCGAGTTTTGAGAGCACCCGAGTACCTATTTTATACAAATTATATTGTAATAAAAAAATTAATTAAGTAATACACTAGGTAGGTAAGTAGGTAGTTATAATTATTGTATATGGCAAGGTTGACAATTTGACTACAATTGTTTTGGACGTTGAAGTAGATAAGTTTTGTGCTGAGGTTTAATAATCAGTTTTTGTTAACATTTGTTTTCTTTTGGGCCATTGGAAGAAGTCTTTAATT
The DNA here is from genome assembly GCA_016617965.1 of Macrosiphum rosae. Classification (NCBI taxonomy): domain Eukaryota; kingdom Metazoa; phylum Arthropoda; class Insecta; order Hemiptera; family Aphididae; genus Macrosiphum; species Macrosiphum rosae. The sequence continues at coordinate 14,855 of WHPZ01581074.1, forward strand.
TTTGTTGCTATTATTGAAATAAATATTAATAATATTATTACTTTTGACTGTCTGAACCAGTGGCGTATATAGGGGGGAGGCCCCCTAGGCCAGAGCCCACAGTGAAATTGCAGGTACAATTAAACCATTTTATGTATACATATGTATATACACTAGCTGTTTACAGTTTTTCACCATGATTAATTTAGCCGGTTGAGTAAAACCGTTTTGAGGAATCAACAAGGAAATGTTAGATTGTCAGAACTTGCTTTGATGACTTTTATGCGTTAAGTTCACAATAAGATAACATTGAAATATATATATGTATATGCAAAATTATCTATATTTTTTAAAAAAGAATTAAAAATGAATTTCACATAATAATTATAAAATTTAATTTGCGCAATTTTTATTAGTACTTATAACCACCCGGCTCCTTAAAAAATGTATAGTTATGGCTATGTTAGTCCGTTTGACGCGCTATGCTGACTAGTGATAAATTGGCCCGTAGTGAAAATAATTTGTACATACGCCACTGGTCTGAACCGATTAATTTTAATTGTGTATACTATTTTTATAATATAAAACCTATCTGGTATTAAAATAATTTTCATTTCTTTTTCATAGCAACTGTGAGTTTGGTGCAGTGGCGTATACAGTGGGTGGGCACAGTGGGCTGCAGCCTCCCTCTCCCCCGAAATTACAGTCTTTTTAAATAGAACAACAATATATTTTATTAGGTACTATTATAAGTTATATTATTTCATAACCTGTTAAAAAAAACAAATACGAATATATTTATAGAAACTGTTAAATATATAGTAGACAGTAGCCTCTAAGTAATAGACCACTTGCTGGTTTCTATCTACTATAGCCCACCCCGACATTTATTTCTATATACGCCACTGGTTTGGTGTTACAATAATCAATTATAAACTCAAAATAATATTTTTATTACAGACAATTTTCAAAGCTTTGCTCAATTATGAATGAGTACTCTATGTATATTCAACATGATTGGGATGAATGCATCAGGTGAATTTGTTATTTCAAAATAATATGTCTGTAATACCTTTGGTTATTGGTTATGCTTTTGTTGTTTTTAGATCCGTTGAAAACCGCGTTTGGATATCTGTCAAGCCGAGAAGTAAATAATATAATACTTATTTATTGCATTTTATACCATACATTATATTTTATTCTATACCTGGCTCCCTAGCTAATAATCATACTTTTGTTAAGAAAAATAATAAACAAATATAGCATTAAATGTTTTATGTAACTTTTAAGATGGTCCCAGTGTACATGGTCATTTGCAATGCAAATCGCACAAGCTCAATGGAATACCTATTATACAAGGGTCGAATGGGTTTGAAGTTGAATCGGTATCGTCACATGCCATTCAAGTAAAGCATTCGTCATGTCCATCGGTCACGTTATTATCACCGTACAGAGTTTTCAAAGATGTCCATAATGCTAGCGTAAGTATAATGTACTTGCTTCTAATAAAAGATTTTACACTAAAACCATTAGTTTTACTATAGGTGACATCATTGGATGTAGTCGGTGGCCAGTGTGTGTCTGCCTCAGATAGTGTTTTGAAGTCTTGGAGTAGCTTAGATCACGAAAAAGAAAAAGAAGTAAGGCTACATTAACTTATTTAATTTCTAAAAAATGTGGGTGTCTTGTATTTGGTAAATGGTAAAAATAATCTGAGCAAAAAATGTTGAGAACAAAATGAATATATTGTTAAACGTTTTCCTAATATCGTAACATTGTTAATTGTTATTAATTTGTGATTATAGGTTACAATGACTGGACATTATGGTGACATTTATTGTTGTCGTTGGTTTCCTAGTGTAAAGGTTGTATTAAGTAGTGGGGCCGATTTACGGATCAAAATTTGGAGCTCTGATACTGGAGAATGCGCTGGAACACTAGTGGGGCATACAAAAGCTGTTACTGATTTAGCTATTATAGACAGAGGACGAAATATAATATCGGTTTCAAAGTAATTAAAAATATTATTATTAAAATCGGTAACAATTAAGTGATAATTTTTTTTTTTTTTTTTATTAGAGATGGAACATCAAAATTATGGCATGTTGGGAGTGGAAAAGTAATAGACAATCTCATTAAGTCAAATCCAACAACATACATAAATTGTTGTTCAATAAGTTCACCTAAAAATTTAAATCTGGGAGAACGAAATATACCTGCTTGTAAGTAGAATAATTAATGTATATTATACTAAAACTTATAAGTGCAACATTAAATATTTCAAATAGTTAATATGCAATATGCATAGTAGTTATATTGAAGTAGTTTAAGTACCTAGCACAAAAAATTAATAAATAGTAGAGGTTTCCAGTTTTGTAAACATTTTTTCATATATTTTATCAATGATCGAAGTGGATTGACAATTTCATCAATATTGAGCTAGTAAAATATATTGTTTAAAAACTCCTAAATTCTATATTTTGAATTTTTTTTAGCAACATACAAATAAAAAAAGAAATCAACGCTCATTCAAACTGACCCCTACCTTAAAAATTGTTCAGTGTTCTAGTTTAAACAATTTTCCACTAAGAGCACTGTTAAGAGTATACACAATAAATATAAATGTCAAAGAATTTCATTAATGAAAGTGTCTTCATTGTTTACAAAGTTGATTTTTAGATCAATAAATGTATATGAAATAGATGATTGACAAACTGAGGTGATTTTTGAAATACAATTTTGTATATTTATTATTGCAGCTGACCTAGAAATCGGCACAAATGATAAGTGTCTGTTAATTGGCTGTGAAAATGGAATGCTTTCGTTGATCGGAGTGTATGCACGTAAGATACTTGCTACAAACAACTTAGACTGCCCAGTGAATGCTTGTCATTTGAACGAAGGCTCACAAATTTATGTTGGTTGCAATGACGGACGTGTTATTTGGCTAGACGAACAATTAGTTATTAAACACTGCATATTTGACACCAATTCGCCAGTCCGTTGTCTCTGTTTGTTTAAAGAACTAGTGGTTTGCGGACATGGCGATGGTTCGTGCGTAATGCGGTCGGTTAACAACAAAAAAGCATACCTGACTGGCACCAATGCTGAACCAATCTACGATGTCAGTACAGATACAAGGTTTTTGTACACTGCATGCAGAGATGGCGTCATCAGGAAATATTTGCCTGAACTCTTATAAAACTGAGAAATAAAATTTTTTAACAATATGTAACTGCAGATTTGTTTTAATTATTTTTTCTCCATTTATTTCTGCTGTTTAATTCTTGGTTAATGAAATACTCATATTATACTTAACACTTGACTTTTTAATACTGTTTGAATTGGTCCTGAGTATGTATTATTTTCTTTTAAGCCAGTCAATAGTTTCGGAATAGGGAAAATCATAAAAACAATTATTTATTGTTTCAAAATTTTATTTATCAACTTAAAAACAAATAACATAATCTTAATAAATGAAGAATGATTTTTTTTTTTTTATCTTTGCTTATTTTGTCTTTACAAAATTGTACGTAAGTTTCTTTTATAAAATGACTATAAATAACTTTGTTTTATTTATAATAAATGTTAAATTATTATGGTGTGAGTGTATTCACCAGAAAAAATGACAGCAAATCTATCGGTTATTATAAATACTTGTATAATTTTTATTTCAATTCATAGGAGTGTATTGTGGGGGAGGGGGGCAGAAAGTATTGTTCTGTAGGTATTTCATATATACTTGGGGTACTGGGAGTGAGAAGGGGTTTTTAGGAGTTGACGATGGCTGCATTGAGAACGACCGTCGTGGGCTGGTGTACGTCAGGTTCGGTCGCTGTTGGCAGTGCGTCTACGCCCCGACGGTGCTCGTTGTGTCAGAGTAGATTAGGGGTGGTGAGCGGCACATTTGGTACAGTAGGTCGACCTTCCAACTTGCTGTACTCCAACAGAAATTCCTTGGGCACTTTGCGCCACGTGAGCGCATCAAACACATAATACGTGCCCCGTTCATATGTACTAGTTTTCTCTATTAAACTCAATCCAGGCGCTTGCGTAATCCATACGCGCTCTTCCATGTGATAACGCCAGTCTCGAGAGTACCTGATGCAATTTAAATTGTACGTTAATATTACTTTGTAAGGAATGAATGGTATAAAAAAGCATTTACAATTCATTAGCAGCTGCCAATTGTATCGCATCACCATAATTAGTGTAAAAGAGGTAGAACAACAGGTCTTCTTTATACCTGGACAACTTGACTTGCGCTAACTTATCCCTAAAGTGTAAAACATACAACATTAGATTTTGACAAAATATAATTGTTTTTGTATTTTATTTTTTACCTGATTCCATGATTAATAATGTACTCAGGAGGTCCATGGAATTCAACATCTTGCGGCCGACATGGTGCGTCTGCCCAAGGGCCAGCAAAAGTTGGGTAAATGTTTTCAGGTGAGTTCAAGTTCAGCCCTAGCGCAGTTAAGTCTTGTCCAAGAGCCAATGATACCAAGTTGGGATCCGATTCTGCTGCCCTGATGAAGGTCAATAGACCAACAATACCAAATTGATCACGTACCATACTACCAGGTATGTTAGTCACTTTACCTATATTAAAATTGAAATTAAGTCGAGGGATAACATATAATCAATTTGTAACAAACCATCAGGTGATGTTTGCACTCCTTTTTTGGTTCCCGAGTCTCCGTTTTCTTGAGAATTATTGTCCGATTGGCTATTCAGGTTGTTCAGTCTCTGATCCGACAGATGGTCAGTAGACGATTGCATTCCATTCTGATCTAATGAAATGGTCGTCGAGCCAGAAGTTGTTGTTGAGGACTGTTGGTTTGGATCCGTTGTCGTAGACGAGGTAGTTGTAACACTGAGAGGTTGCGTACCAGGCAATGCTGGAAAGTCTTTACTACTCATTGTAAATTCGCTCGTTTCGGACGTCGGCGCTTTCACCATTCCCACTATAATAGAAACGCACAATTAATATGATTAAAATGTGCCTAATAAGATTGTGTGTTCCTTAATAGTTTGTACAATTGTACCACTAAGTTACCACACAAATACAGAACGATTTTAACTCACTACTAAACAGCTGATCAAATGATTTGAATGGTGAATGTTTACCATAAGGTTTTCCTGCAGGCATTGTGCTGGAATGTAGAACACCGACATTGTCTCCTTGCCCACTGCCGGATATACGTCCAGTGGTGAGAGAAGGAAACTCAGACGGGTCCAGTATAGGAGGTGCTGCATTGCCATTGTCAACATGGTTGCTGCCAAATGCCGAATGAAAACCATGCTGGGAGGACAAGTTGTAGCCAGACGTAGATCGACTGCTACTAGAACTTGACCCACCATAGTTATTCATTGCGTTATTCGCCAATGATGTTGAACTCCTTTATTAAATTATGTATACATGTCAAACTATAATACATATTCATTTGTTTTTTTCTAGGATTTGTGACAAACCATTCTTGCATGAGTGATGCGATACCCGGCATATGATTTCGCCTGTCTGCTCCGGGGTTGGTCGCAAACCCGCCTCTCTGAAATATACCTCTCGATAGGTTACTGGCTTGTGGCGACTGCATGTTGATTGACGCCCGATTAGGCGACAGCTGTTGGTGTTGTGGTGTAAACATTTGCTTGCTGCCGAGGTAGCCACTGTTGCGCCTGTTGTTAACTTTGTAATGTGCCTAAGCACACGTCTTATATTCAGCTTGCTATAAAATACAAACAAATATTCTAGTAAATATATTTAATTGAATTACCTATATAATTTATAATTTAAAAAATGAGGAAAATATAGATACACAATTATTAGAACACTAGAAATCTATTAAATTAAATCAATATAACCAATATATCTAGATAAAATGTTATTACTATTACCACATATTTCAAATTTTATATTTTCATAATAGGCATTTAAAACATAACCTAATAATTACAGACAAATAAATGATTAGTAAATTGTACTAAATATGTAGGTGTGATATTATAATTATAAATAAGTTTAAGTCTTTGGTATCCTTAATACAATATTAAATTAATTATTTTGAATACTAGGAATTGTTTAAATAAGATTCACAGGATGGCTGTCTTTACGGCAAATGTATGTAAATATACTTGGATGATTCTCATTAAGTATTAGGTAAAACAGTTATGTCATTTGTTCTAAGATCGTTAAAAGACAAACACAGTGAGACACCCTGAAAACCAGTTTAATTAAATAAATTGAATCATGTTAAAATGCTTTCCATGTACCTACCTAAAGTTTTAAAATTACAGAAGTTATACAGAAGCTAACCAAAATAATAAATAATATAAGTACAGTACAATACTACATTTTAAATAATGCCTGTCATAATGGTTTAAATTATGTGTATGTATAAATATATATATGTACAATGCAATAGATAACAACGTTATAACATAGTAGGTACCTATAATATATAGGTATTTATATTATAATACGCACAAACGAAAAGTACACATTAATTACCCACTAAATTTTTATGAATATATTATTATATTAAGATAAAAAATAATAACAATAATTATAATCAAGTGTTTATTATTTATGTAGGCATGCATTGGCCTTATTTTAAAAATCAAACAATACAATAACAACAATAATGATGTATCTATTAAATTAATTTTATTAATTTAAATTTTTTGAGGACTGTAACTGATAGAAAAAATATTGGTACCTAATTAGTTTTTGTTTTAAAATAAATATAATATAGGTATTGTCAGTATAGGTAAGAGTGCACTATGCATGAAATATTATTCATCAGTACCCACGGTTGGTTCTCAATGATTACTCTCTTCATTTTAATTACATATTTGATAAGTTGTTTTTGATATAATATGGTACACACGTGAATATAATTTTTTTTTCTCAATAGTTTAAAACAATACAAATTTAACAAAGGTTCAATAAAATTTAAATAACTGTTTCGATAGATATTTCAAAGAAGTCAGTTAACAAAAATTTGTCCATTGAGTTATATCAATAGATATTTTATGACAATCAAAATCATTCAAGTTGTGTATTATTAGGTATACGTAGGTTATGAATATTATACAACAATAATAATAGATGAATTGTAAATGTACACGTCTTATAAAATCAATAACTTATTTTGTACCTATAACAATGTAGTTCCAAACGATAAATATCAGTCAATATTTAATAATTAATGTTGACAGAGATCTTATCTATTTCTTTTGGTTAAAATTAAAAAAACTATAGATAGGTAATATTGATGATTGTTAATCATAAATTAGGTCAACAGTTTAATATAGTAATATCCATGTTAATTTTTCAAAAACATTGTTGTACCTACTTGAGAAGAGCGTAAATCAAAAGCGAAGGAACATATTATTATTTTTTATATTATAGGTACACCTAGTACCTGATGATTGAAAGCATTGCATTCAACTACTAGCAGGTACTCAGAAATTAAATATTATATATTATAAAATATAATGCATTTAAGTAAAGGATTAATATCTGTCAGTTATAATATGACAATTATATAAATGATATAGGTACCTAATGTAGTTATAATGTGTGATATACCTAATCAAAGTACAAATTAATAGTTAACAATAGTTAACAAACTAACGAAGTAAATATTATATTGTCATACTTAAGTAGATAATTAAATTATTATAATCTTAGTGGTAACAGTGTTGGTACTTATTCATTTGTGTAGCATTAACTCAAATACATCGCATGGACAAGGCGAAGAGCAGATTTAAAAACAATTAAAACAAGGTTAATTGTACAATATTCTAAAGTACTATGCCAAAATATTTGAATGACATTTTATTAACATATTATTGCATTTATTTGCATTAAATTAAACTAACCCAGATATATGGTTGTATTATGTGTACAATACTACAATAAATGAATAATAAATAAATTAAAACCGAATTGAAAATAGGTACCATCATCTTGTGAGAAAAAAGCAAACAGTTAAACAGTTAAATTTTCATTATCCAACAATCACTTCAAGAAATACATTTTTAATTATTTATAGGTAGGTACTTAGAAATTCTGCATACATAATTATTGGATTTTAAAACTCAATCGCATTTTCCCCGCATAACACCTATTTTATATCTCTTTGTTTATCATTTACTTATTTACCTGTATTGCTCTAAATTATATGAAAATATAATTGTCATATAATGGACAAAATATCCACTCCTAACAAATAGTTACCTGCCGGTTTTAGTTTACCTATAACGAAGAATATTTAAACATCATGTCTGCACCGAATAATATACTTGTATACATTGATCGAGTACTTTATAACAAATGTTACTAATCAAAATGAACACGAGTCGGTCAATCGGTGAGCTCACAACCACAAGAACGATAATATGTAACAACGCTGTTCGCGTAGCGACTTCAATTCGATAGAACACCTACCTGACACATGTAACCAACTGGGATTTACCAACTGGGGTCGAATCCCACGCACGGCGGAGGTACGAGCATGGTTCTTATTGTTCCAAAGGAACGGTCGCGCGATCGAAGGCGACCGACCAACGGACTTCAACATTGGAAGAACATGCATTGACCACCACCGGCGATCGGTGGGAAAAAGCGAGGACGAGAGACTGGGACAAAGGAGATAGGAAATCGAAAAAGCGGCGGCGGGCAAGCGACCGTGAAAAACTAGTGTGCCGCGTTTTCGACTTGCGGTCGCGCGCACGGCGGCGGCCCCGCTCGGTGCTTACCTTTCGGGGGGGAGGTGCTCGCAAATGGAAGTGCGCGAGCGGTGACGGCTGTCTGCCGATCCGTTCAACGGCGTCCGTTGGCCGACATGCCTGGCGCCAGCGCCAGCGCGCTCAAAAGCAAAAGCTACCGTCCGTGTTGCGGTCGTCCTTGTCGTCGTCGTCGTTGTTGCTCCTATTGTTGTCGTTGTCGTCGTCGTCGTCGTTGTTGTTGTTGTTGTTGTTGTTGTTGTTGACGATGTCGTTTTGGCACCGACGCACGGTCCGTATGTTGGCGCGCGATTTACCGTGTGCGGCGGCGGCGGCGTGTGGTGCCGAAAAGCGTACTGTTACACACACACACACACACTCACACGCAGATCTACACTCACACACAAACGCGCTAAGACGCGGTGGCGGCGGCGGCGGACTCTGAGTGGATAAAAATAAGTGATGAAGACAAATAACAATTGTGGTGGAAAAACGATTTTGGCGGACAGTGGTCGGTGACACGACGGCGTGTAGCAAAGAAAAGATGATGGGCAAAAAAAAAAAAAGAAAAAAAAACCAGAGCTGCCGAAACCGCTAACGTATTATAACAACTCTCGCGGACTAGACGCGAGGCTCGAGCAACAGCAGTTGTGTCGGCGGCGGCGGCGGCGGTGGCGGTGGTGTCGATGATGATGATGACGACGATTGACGATGCCCTGGTGGTGAGGGTCGGCAACGGTCTCGTGTTGTATTATAACAATAAAATGTATATCGTATAGAGTTATCGTAAGGTAGACTTTTGCGAAACGGCCGAGCGGGGACGAGTGTGTGTGTGTGTGTGTGTGTGTGTATGGGTATGTGCGCGTGTGTGTACCGATATACGATAAGTACACCTACTCGGCCGCCGACAAACTCAATAACACGTCTGGTGAACAAAACAAAGCACCAGCGACGGGCCGTGGAAGAGAAAACGGCCCGATGGTTCGCCGGCCTCGGGTTCCCGGGAAATTCGGGTGTCGAGCGCGAGTCCGTCTGTCCCCCGACACCCGGCCCGTGGCCCGTGGAATTGGCAATTTTCGCTGTCCAGTTCGCGAAAAATTCCCGTCTTCCCGGACGTCACGCCGATAACGCGCTGATAACGCGGCGATATCTTCTTCTACGGCTCGGCGCCCCACTCCGCCATCCGCAAACCCCATCCCACCAACCCGTCGCACTGCTGTTACACTTAATTTGCCATTGGGCGTTGGTTGTTCCATTTCGCTGCTCGTCGCCCGTTTCCCAAATTTTTTTTCACACTCTATCCGATTTTCCGGATTTCCATCTCGTCGATATTTTTCAAATCCAGCACACGGTCCGAAAATGGCGCTCAGCGATGCCGATGTCCAAAAACAAGTGAGTACCTTGCGTTACCGTCAATGTCCACAGCGACATACCGACACCTTGCGGTCGCTTCATCGTTCCCATGTCACATCTTCGACGTTGTGTCCTGTATTTTTATGACAGCCCAGACTTTTTACTCATTGGTTTTATGTTTTCCTTTCACAGATCAAACACATGATGGCCTTCATCGAACAGGAAGCCAATGAGAAAGCCGAGGAAATCGACGCCAAAGCCGAAGAAGAATTCAACATTGAAAAGGGGCGTCTGGTCCAACATCAGCGACTCAAGATCATGGAGTATTTTGAGCGCAAAGAGAAACAAGTGGAGTTACAGAAAAAAATGTGAGTGTGCCTCTGAAGTGTTTGTCTACAAATCGAACACACCCTTGTCCACTTCAAGGTTACAATAGTTGTGTGGATAAAACGTATAAAAACTATCCATCCGACAATTAATTATCCCATCATATATACCAGTTACTAATTATCATAATGGATATATATACCTAAATCTTTTATTTTTTTATCAAGCTTTAAAATGCAAAGCATAAATAAATTGTTTGTACTGCAGATTGTTAGTACCTTACTCCTTTTCAAAAGAGAATATACGGCTTTGACGCATGTCAAATGATTTGATTGGTGAGACGTGATCACGCTAATAATGGGAAATTGGTGGGGAATGCTCGCTGCCGGACATAAATTAATCGCCGACCGGTATATTCTCTTTTGAAAAGGAGTATAACTGTAAAATAGCTATTTTTAAACTATAGAGAGCAGTAATAAAAAAGGATGTCTGATTTAAATAATTTCTTTTATCTTTTGTTGAATTATTAAAAATTAAATTTTAAAATTTAAAAATACCAAAATTTCTGGAATCTAAATTAAGTTATTAATAATAATAATAAATAGTGGCATTTAATCTTATTCATTCATTTAAGGGAACGCTACCCATACATTTGTTGTCTACATCTTACACTTGTACAACATAGCAAATGTTTGTTCTCTAGTTTTAATGGTGTGATGTTATTTTTGATATTAGAGTGAATTGACTAATTATCAAACTTTTAGGTAAAAATATTATCTATGCTTAGGCGTCGACGATTTTTGATATTTTCATTTTCAAGCAAGATTTAGGTATATGAAATATCAGAAATTAAAAATGCTCATATCTTGCTTAAAAACTAAAATATCAAATAAAAGCTAACGCTTAAGCACAAATAATACAATATAATGTTCTTATCTAAAAATTTGATAATTA
>WHPZ01581078.1:0-22412 GCA_016617965.1 Macrosiphum rosae
ATAATATGATGTGATACACCCAAGTATTTAAAAGATAGTAGGTATGTATGTATAATTTATATCAGGGGTGGCCTAACTGCGGTTCTCGTCAAATCGACTCAGGGTTTTATCGACTCATGTGGCTCGCGTCTTATGGTAAGACAACAAAAAATTGTACTTATATAATACCTAGTGTCCTAGTACCTATGTATTTACTAGGTAGGTGCCTACCTATCATAATTTTAAGATAACATTATCCCATACAAAATTGAATCTGACATTATTGCACGTTATTATAATAATATTGTTTCAGACTTTACACATTTTATTGAATTTGATATATTATCTACGATAATTGAGAACATTTCCCCCCCCTTCGTGTCTCTTAAATAATATTTTTAATATTTTTCATTATACTAACTCCCTCATCGCTGGCCACATTATATGTAGGTGTTATGCATAGATAATAGAAGATTATTGTTATATATCTATTATCTATGGTGCTATGTGTTTATTAATTCAAAACAGAAAGCTATGCAATAACACAATCACTTTATTCCTAAGTATTAAAATGTATATAATTAATGACGAAAAGATAAAAAAAAAATTCCAAATTAAATGATAAGTAATTTTTTTGTAACGGATCACCCCAATCAGTAAATTGAAAATTATAATGGTAATAATGAAGGCAATTCTCAGACGATTTAGGACTTATTAAATTATATTATAAATTAGAATATCTATTTTATTACAATATAAACTTTAACATTTTACAGTAAATTGCTTTAATTTTATTTTGAAGTTCCTACCAATTATTAAACATTAATTTATATAATTTATTTTCCTGGGAAATTTCTAATGGACGATAGCTTACGAAGCAAAAAACTCAACTAATTAAAATTTTTAATTCGTCTACATCACATATTTTATTTATAGTTTTCAACGTTGCTTCGGAAATGCTGTTTTTCTTTGTTTTCCATAAATGTTTACACATTATATATTTATATAGTACCTACAGTGTAAATGAGTTTATGATAATGTATGAGTAGGTTTACATTCGTATTAAATGCTTGTTTAACTCGTTTTTATTTAACTAATAAACGTTTATAATTAATGTGTTTAATTGTAAGAATTCGTGATGAAGACTGAAAACTAAAACTCGATTATATCATGATAATATTATAATATGTATGTATGCATGTGTCTAAATTGTGTTGGGTAGGTACAGAGAGATGGGCTATTATGAATGCAATTATTAGAAGGACAGTTGTTATTTTAGGACGGATCGTTAATGCTGATAGTTGATACACATGGTATTAAATGCAAGCATATTGTCCTAAAATAACAATAATATAGTCTACATAATAATTGTATTCATAGCAGAAACAGTTTACTTTAAGGTTTTGAATTGATATGCATACACAATGTACATCTTAAAAAAAATATTTACCTTCAGTGTACCACATGCACTGTAATTAAATGGTACCAAATTAACCTAACATAATATTTGGCAAACATAATTTATATTAATAAATTATTTAAAAATATAGTTTACTATAATAATAACAATAATTGTATTACATTTTTGAATTCATTCTTTTAGCGAAAGATAATATAATATTGAATATAACTAATGAATCATTACTAACGAGAAATGAGTAATGAATTACCAAATAATCGAATAAAGTATACCGTTTTAATATGAATATTATGAGCTTTATAACAAGTAATCGGATTAATTTGTATTTAATTTATTTTGTCAATGCATAATAATCGAAATGAACTATGACATGGTTACAAACGAGGGGTTCTTTCAGAAGTGAAAGTTAAAAATATTAAATACAATTTCAAGTTTAAGTGTCACGAATGAAGTATATTAAAAATTTAGAAACATTTGCAAAAAATTCCAACACGATATATTATTATTTCAATAAAATCGTGAAATATGTAGTTTTTTCCCCGACAGCAAAATGATACACTGTAAAAATAACTTTTATTCAAATGAAATCGTATTCATTCTCGTGTTTTTATTGCCTTCGAGTTTCATGAACTCGTCGGTACCACTTACGCGCAATGCGAACAACGAGAGGAGCAAAAAAAAAAAAAAAAAAAAATCGGCTACAAAATATATTATTATACAATCGAATGTTTCTCGTCCAGTTTCTATGATAATATTATGATAGTTGGGTATGTTTTGTATAATATTATATAGCGATGATATTATTATACGTTATTAGGCTTCGGGAAGAGGGTGAGCAGGATGAAATACAGCGTATAAATATTTGTATTATTGTGCGGTCGCGGACAAAAATAGGAGGAGGAGGAGGATGAGGTATAGTTTTCACATAAATAATAAAATGATTATTAACCGAACGGCTGCCCGGCGGCAGACTAAATAATTTTATTATTATTATTATTAGACGCATATCGGCCCGGGAGAACATCTGCCCGTCGAGTCGTCTTCGTCGCCGCCGCCTCCACCGACCTGCAGAGTGTGAATGTGCATTATAATATAATGCGCTGCAGGAGGAGCCCGAAGAAAGGATCGTTAAGGAGAAAAATATTACCTACGCACGATAATACGATATTAAATTACGTACGCACATCCCATTATTATTGTTGTTGTTTGAGCACATTAATGCTGCGTGCGCGCGCGCCTCCTATAACAGAGGGATGATGCCTTAGCTGCCGATTTAGCAGCTGGCCACCTATTATGACTCGACGTAGGTATCCATATAATATAGTATTATACCGATTCGGGAGACGGGATAGGTTAATAATAATATTACGAAGTAGGTAATGACTCGTTATCTTTATTATTATATTAGGTAGGTAATAGTACGCCTAGTCCACAGTAATTTATTTTTGTCGTCGTTAGATTTTACTGGATATTATTTGTGTTTTATAAGTGCACATATATTTTTTAATTCGTCCCTTAATTTTGTCAAAAATTCAAATATAATACGACGTAGATGCGTACACATATTATTATTATATTGTTTTATATTTTTATTGATCATAATTACATTAGCTATTAGGCCATTAGCTTTCATTATATTAACATAATAATATTATTATAGTTCAAAGTACAGGTTATGCTCATATTATAATGTGTCATAATATAATTAGATTTTTTTTAATAAGTCAACAACGTTGGTATTCGATCGGAGTTTAGGTTATAATGCTTCTCATAATATAATAATATGTGGTAGGTATGTGTTTCTTGAGTCTCCGAAATCTAGGTATTCAGTTAGTAGTTTAGTACCTATGTGTTTGACAGTGCAATCCACCCCACAAAATTCATATAATATGGTAGGGGGAGAGGTCGTTTCTGGCCATGATGTGATTATGTGTTATAAATGTGTGCCTCCTATTTGGAGATGATTTAAAATAGTATCATATTTCCTTACTTATTAGTTATTATTATTATTATTATTATTATTGTGCGAGTATATTACTCTTACGCTCGCAGCCTACCTATAATAGAAGGATGATGCTTTAGCTGCCGAATTTTGCAGCTGGCCAATTATTATGATATGATGTAGGTATATAGGTAACCTATATAATGCCCCAGTACGATAAGAAGACCAAGAACCTATATAATATTATTATAGTGATTCAGATTTCAGGAGACGGGATAGTCGATAGGTAATAATATTACGTAAGTAATGACTATTTATCGTTATTATATTAGTCTATACTAATTGTTGTATATTTAACTAATTTTCAGGTATTTGTGCATATTGGTTGCAATATACGCATATTATAAGCGCACATTTCAAATAGGTTTTATATATTTTTGTAGCCGTTATTTAATTTTCCTTTAATATTTGGTTAACAATAAAATATCATACAAAATAATATTAGATTTATATCCACTTATAGTTAGTTGAATTAATTATGAACCACCGATAAATATTTTATCCACACACGGACTCCTCAGTCCATACCTACCTATATTATGGTCATACCTAATATAAATGTTAGCACAATTTTTTTTTATCCACGCTATAGTTGCATTGTACTACCTACCACCCACGTACTTTTTTTTACGCATTTGCAGTTCTAAATTTCAACATAATAATACAGAACAAAAAAAGGCTTGTCTATTGTGTTTTTGTGTCATTCATCTATCACGCTTATCGGTACCTATACATTTTACAAAAGCTCAAAATTACACACCCAAATGTCTAGTTACACTTTTTAGTGCTTCTATATAATTTACGTTTACATTGTATAGAATTTTAATTGATATTTTTCTTAGTAATAGTAACGTGTGTATAATCTATATTGTATAATAAATATATTATACTAGCTTATCCCTTGCACTTTGTTGCCCGTAAAAAATGGAAACTCTTAAAAAAAATATGATTGTTCAACTCCTTTTTACTTTTTAGGTGTAATTCGCTGCACTAAGTGTAACTCAGCCATCCTGGTAGGCTGCAATGTTGATACTTTAATCAATCGGTGCTGGTTAGTCAATGTTATATATTATTTGATCTATTGTTGTTGCTTAATGTTATTAAAGTGCTGTACATTCAAGTTTTCTTTGTAGTGGTTGTACATATTTTAATGGCATATAATATAGTGATTTTTTAATGCATAAATAAATGCATATTTCAAGATGTTTGTAGGCATCTATGAAGTCCTTTTGCCCATATATATCTCATTACAACTGAGATATAGATATAGATATACAGTTTAACCGAGTAAAACAGTTGCTTTGGTGCATGGTATCGATGTGACATGCATAATTTAATAAAACAGTGACTAAAAAATAAAATAAAATTTCAAAAAAAATCCAAAAAATGTCAGGTGGAGGAATCTCTCCTCCGCCATCCCTTATTATAGTTTTCAGTACTGTCTTATACTGACTCTGTCGTTACTTCTATAATAACATAAATTTATAATAATACGCTTGTTCGGGAAAAAATCGAGTTTTGAAATCATTGCACGTGATTTAGGTATACAGTGAGCTGCCGCGAAACATTTATGTTATTAAAATATTCGTTTCGCGTTACGGCCGAAGCGCTTCACGCCTCCGCATAATAATATTATACTGCATGGGGGCCTGCTTTCATGACGTCATTCACAAAGAAAAACAATGCTGTATATACATCGTGTCAATTCGGTTAACCTAAGTGAATTATATTGAATCGGCGGTGGAGGCAGTTCCCGAGTTTTCCCTCAATATATCGGGTGATTCTATCATATGCGAACGTACATGTCCCCAGCCTAACAACATTGGAATTAAAAAAAAATTTTTTTGACAATATTTAGAATATTATGCTAACAAAATGTTTTTGGAGCTAAGTTTTGCAATTTACATGATTTTTATTTAGGCTTGGTATTAAAAACTAGGCGGGTGCTATAGGCACGAGTGTCTCGCTGACCAACCCACACATATCAAAACTACTTTTTTGCACATTTTTCTAGGCCAGTATTTGGCATGTATTTAGCATGCGTTTTTACGACAAAAAATATAATTTGCATGATATTTGTCTTATTCAAAACCAAAAAATCAATGGGTAGGGCAGACTCAACTTTTTGCCCACCCAGCTCGGATGAAAATATTGCGATTTAGGAAAATCGGGAACGATAATTCATAATTCACTTACACTCATAACTCGTGGTTGGCGTTAACCAACTTTTAATCGATTAATAAGTTTAACAGACAATTAACATTAACATGTCTTGATATTTTTTAGTAAGTACCATTAAATTATCCATCGTAAATAAGACGACGGGAAGGTTACACTGTAGTGAATGAACAGAATATAATGTTTCAATTAAGGAACACTCGGTATATAAAATATTATAATTATTAACCACCATTATAATGTCTGAAAAAATGACACTGTAGGTAAAGGGATCATCACAGGTCGAAGAATATTAACGTTATACACTTGTACGATTCACTAAATATTTTGGCGCCCAGTGAGCTGCGTAAGAACGTTGTCTGTATGTCGACCACTCTGTATAAGATCGTATATTAACCTAACCTATACAACCTACTCTTGACGCTTTTATTACTCTTGTAACTTGTAAATATACATGTTTGTACAATTCAATTTTTTTTTTTAATTAATCGAGCAATTAATAATGCTATAAAAAGTAAAGTTTGAGAGCTGCGCTTACAGTGTAGCAATTGTGTTGCGAATTATATGTGTACCAACGACGGGCTAATACTCACTAAATAAATTTATGAGTGACATCGTGACTTGCACTTTCCGTAGACGAACAACTTGAAAATGAAAGTGAAAAAGGACAAAAACGAGTGAGTATAGATCTTATAAGATATTGGAGAGTCGACATCAATCGACAATGATAAATTAAGAATTGACGGATACCCATATAACTTGTGGCGAGCGTTAATCAACTTTCAATCGTTTGATATTTTTAACAGAGAATGTGTCATGTGTTGTTATTTTTTTAGTACGGTTAAAGTATTTAACGTAAATACCGAGTCTATAATAGAGTCGGCCGAGTATAAATAAGACGTCTGCACACACGTCATGCGACGGCTGCAACAACACTGTGAATGAACTGCGAATATTATATGTTCCAAATAAAGAACTATTATAAAATTAAAATTATGGAAAAAATGACACTGAAGGTAAAGTCATTTTCGCGCGGTCGTTATACGATTCAATATACATAATATTTTACGATCGGCGATAGATAGCTGAGTCAGAGCGTTGTATGCAGCGACACTTTCGACCACTCTGTATAAAAGATGTAAGTACACGTAAAACACAACGTGTACAATAGATACGTATGGTATTATATACGACTATACGAGGGGGTATAAAGCACCCAGTTTCGAGATCAGGGCTCGACAACGGGCTCCAACCCTTTTCGCGCTACAAAAGCTTATTGTCACACGCGGGAGCGATTTTATTCCTCTCGCCGTATACGACTTAATGTTATATCATTATTATTATTATTACTATTACTATTATTGTTGTGTACGCAGCACGCGCACACGACTGCAAACGTCTCTGGAAACGTGTGCGGCGACAAAACTTTTCGGACTATTGTTGATTTTCGCGGGCGTGCCATTATATTATTGCTCCGAACAAATAACAACGTCGCATGTTCCCAACCAGGAAAACCGTTAATCGGGATTTCGGCTGGCCCGGGAAGGATTTGGGGAAAAAACATATTATTAAATACGTTCCCCATCGACGACGGGCGCAAACACTCAGCAGGAGCTCCACGTGAGTTATAATTATGCAATAGTTTAATATATTATATGTATACTCGACGGCGATGACAACTCCGCCGCCGTCGACAACAATGATTTCAGAATAAACGATTGGCGACGTTTAACGTGTACAAATAGGTATTTTTATGTGTATGAATACATATTACAATACAATATTGTATCATGTATTTATGTACAACTCGACAAGGTGCAGGTCGCGGTGGATGACATTACATAGGGTGATTCCTTTGACACTCGTTATTATAATCAATTCGAAAACTATATCGATGTTTTTGTAAATATTAATAATAATAATAGTTCAGGTTTTTTTACACAATTTTAAGACATTATAAAACAACAATTTATTTAAAAAAAAAATATGTATTTATTGTCTTTAGCAATTAAATATTTTTAACTTTTTACATTTTTGAATGACAAGATATATTTTTAATTTCAACAGATTCAAAGCAGAATAATTTTCTGGGAATTTCGATCTATAAAAATTTCATGAGAGAGTAGTTAATTAATTATAACTTAAAACTTATATTAACTAGGTAGGTACTCATTTTAAATTTATAACTATCGTGACACTGGGGTACCACAGTTATGTTATGTGCAAAATGTTGGTCCTGCGTTTCTCCGCTCATATTAACTTCAAATACCACAATATTAAGTTCGATATTTATTTATTTATAGGTAAGTACTCTAAAAAATATTCAGCTTCGGTATTTGAAGTTAAAAATGTATGTTGTCATAAAAAAAAATTCAAGACTTAAAAAATAATAACGATAATACAAATAGTAGTAATAATAATTTATTATTTTAGCTTATTGCTAGAATAGCACAGAGTTACAGTACAACAAAAGTAAGAAAAAATAATAAGATATGAATCTAGTTTTGATATTCTGGACTTTTTTTTTGAAGAGCAAGAATACTTATATAATATAGATTATAAATTATGTAAAATAGGAAAAAGAGAGAGAAATAAATGAATATAATAAATCATAATTAATATGGCTAAGAAACATTATTTATTTCAAAAATATATTTTGTAACCATTATTTTAGTTAAAAATATTTTAGAAATCGAAATAAAGATAATAATATAGTGCTTTATATTATCACACGTATAGTTTTATCTTTTTATGGTTTCATTTGACACGTTGTTCGTTCAAAATATATAATATTATCGCTATGTCATTCATAAATGTACGTCTTTTGTATCACATATTATACAAGCGCTAAGAGAGTAATAAAAGATTCAATAGATATGAGTGTATTACATGGTATATACTTCCGTCGATCATAATTGTCATACATCTCATACTATAAGTATACCAATTTATATAATACATTTAACGAAATAATATAGGAATAATAGGCAATTAGTAAAGCATTATAAATTATAATATTATTTAGTGTTACTATGTCAATTGTAATTTATTAAATTTGTTTTTGTGGATAAAACGGACTTCAAACAACATGACTCAATATTTTTATATTTTTACCCGCCCTTCAACAGTTGTATAACATATTTTAATTTTAACCTAAATGGTCTAGTATAATACGTTGCATTCAATGTTTAGTTATTATGTGATCATAATTAATCCATTACTGTGGTGTATACCTGGTACCTACAACTGTATTGTTCTTTTTACATCCAACCATGATATTCAATATGTTTAGTTATTACTAAAACAGTGAAGACTGAAGATAACAAATAGATCAAACAAAACAAAACGAGAATCAATACAATTCATTTATTAGAACCAAACTCTGCATCAAATATGTATGGAAAATGGGTTTTAATTAAAAATACACATATTTTAGTAGATTGATTAACGATTTATTTATTGTAGGATGTAAATGTCGGTTGTATTCCAAAAAATTCTCTGCACCGAAAAACTTGAAATTAATTATACACCAAAACCTTTTTTTTGTAAAAAATATATTCATCTCTCGGTTCTAAATTTATGGACGGGGCTTACCATTGTACACATGGCCGAATAGCACCTTTAATTTTGTTTGTATATAATATATATAATGTTTATACATTATATATTATATTATTATATTTTTTGTTGTAGGTTTACCAAGGTTTAATGAAGAACCCTTTCATGGATTTTTGCTCGTTGTTCAAGATTCATCAGGGCCGTAGTTATTTTTTATCCCTCCACAATTTGTATTTTATTATTAGTATTATTTTTTTTTTCATACTACAGTATAATGCCCTAGTGATAGTACTAATTAATCGTTTGATGATGCGTCACAGTGTATTAATGTGATAAATGACCGACCCGTGTTTATTATGTATAAACGACGATATCCATAGTGTACGGCGTAATGGACACTGACAATATTTAGTTAATTTATCGCTCGTGCACAATAATGCTAACATTATACACGCCACGCGTTGATAAATTTATGTATACATAATATAATATATATGTACATGTTATTATGTATATCATAAAATATATAGATACGAGGGGTGGGTGGGTGTGTGAAAATTCACTATTCTGCAGCTCCCGTTGATTAATGTTTATGTGGACGCGATGATGTCAATCCCTGCGAGCGGGACGGCAAAAATTTGCGAAAACACATTGACACAAGTCGAGGTAAAATATTTCACATACCATGCGTAAGTCACTAATAATGCGATTATTATAACTGGCAATGGCGCAACCAGAGGGGATAGGGGGTTGGACACATCTGACTAAGACTTAGCCCCCCAAAAATATTCCTTATTAATTTAGATATAAGCCGCCTATGGGTTATTTCAAATTAATAGTCTTGTTAGGTGGTGGTCTGTAAGCTCCTCCAAAGTTTTAACCCTAGTTGCGTCTATTATTACTGGGCTTAATGACTAATGAGCTAACATTCGTTGTACATAGTGTTTTAAATTAAATGTAGATATTCAAAGTTAGGTACATATGTACGCGTAATATCGCTGTATCAACAGTCATTCGAGAAACAGAAGTCGAATGAATTGAAATGATGTTAATGTTAGACGTACGTACATATGCTATTATATTTACACACACATAGCATTATATAATACATATTTTATAATATATACCTTACATTCTCAAAGCAATCTTTACGCTTGTAAACTTAAGTACAAAACATCTTAACTAATCCACATGTCGACTAATAATTGTGTTAAGATAATTATATGGCAAAGAATCATAGGTATAGGTACTTTTAAGGGAAATATAAAATAATTGTATTCGTACCGTTATCTATTGCTTCAACTAGATACTTAAATATATAATATTATAAAAAATAAAAAATAATTATCGAAACTTATATTCGAATGTAGCCATGGTGTAGGTCATTACGCACCTTTTTTTTTATTTCAAATAATATAGTAACCATAAGCCTTTGTTGGAAAGTGAAATACAAAGCACGACTACTAAATCTGGGAGTCTCCACAATAATATAATTTACATTATATATATTTTATGAAACACGAGTCCTGCATATGGCAGTGACGTCTATTCAGTATTTTGTTAGGATGTGTAAAATTCTTTTTACATTTTTAATGAATCATATGTTTTGTTTTATTCTTAGAGTAAAAAAAGTATTTTATTAGTTAGAAACTGTAAATGATTTTGAAAAATAGCGAAATTTGCGATATTATAACAGAGGAAAATTGTAACGTTGGTTTTGCTAAACAAAACAGAAAAAAAAGTGGGAAAGTGGATATTTCTCTGCTGTACAGTAGGTTACAAGTGAGTCACTATATAATGGATGGTATTAAATTTGAATTCAATGATAAAATATCATTGTACATACGAATAAAGATTGTGAGTCAGGTGAAGATACGTGTGACTGTGTGAGACGGTTTGTCAATGAAGATATTTTATATTATATTTATATTGTTATTACTTATTGTTAATACGATAGCCGGTAAGTTGAATTAATATAATACAATTACGACAAAATAACTAAACTCGTTATTCTTGATTATTTAATATATAATTTCGTCCAAATTTGAACATAAAATAACTATAAAAAAAAATTGTGTTTTTATATTTTTGAGATTTTTTGGTTACAGAATAACCTACTTACGTGGAACTTTGTTTTCATTTTAATTCTTTGATAAAAGTAAAAAAGGAGGTTGCAACATTTTCCAAGTAAATTGTTAGAAGTTGCTAGAAGTTAATAAACGGTTGATGAATATTGGCACAAGTCCGAAGTTAGGGGGCTGCGTGAAGTTGGCCCTCCAGTTTCATTATGCGGATTTTGGTCATGAAGTAATATAGGTTGTATATTTTTTAACTTTGGTAAAAATGTCTAAAAGATTGCTAAATATTGGCACTAGTTTGGAGTCTCAATGTGAAAGTCGGGAGCCAACATCACGGTGGTTTCATCGCTCCTCTTAGAATTCAAAACTATACTTACACTTCCAGCTCCAAAAAAATAGTATGCTACTCCAAATTTACTAAAAAAAGCGAGCTACGTCGAACCACTAGTATTTATAATTATTGTTAAATATGATGATGTCTTGTTTCTTATATTGTTGACCATCCTGCAAATCCTTCAATCAACAGTTTACAATTGAGACAATTGATTCTATTTTAAGATTAGAATTACTTTTTGAAAATGATATATGTGTGTTTGTGTGTAAAACAAATTATAGAGTTTACAACAAGTTTGAATTTGTACATATTATGAAATAATTTGTATTATTATTTTGTCATGGTAATGGGTAGGTAGGTACTCACGTGTTTGATTAAAAGATATTCCTTTGTATAATTGAGTTTATTTTACTCACTAATCCAACGAAATTGTTCAGCATGGGTCAATTTAATTAAAGTCACTAATAAATAAATAATATACTATATTTTAAATTGAGCTCATCTATATTTTTCGTGTAAAGTTATGCCGTTTAAATTTACATTAAATTTTTTTTTTGCAGCTGAGTTGTTGTTTTAATTAAAAATTTTTCTATAAAGCTATTGGTTTGATTCAACATAAAACGAAATTTGATTATTTAATATTACAATTTACATTGTGGTGTATAACGTCTATGTGAAATTATAACTATAAAACATCGTGTAAGTATTAAAAATGTACAGAACCGTAAATACCATGCGACATTATTATTTCTGTTATTCGAAAAGTATAATTGTTATTGTAGGTACTATACAAATATTGGTGATTGTTAAATGTTTTTTATCATAATTTTTTACAATTTTATATTGAAGTTACAAGTAAAATAGCAAGTAATCCAATTAAAATAAAAACAAACTAGGACTGTGTTTGAAATCAATTATTGTATTATGTCCATGTACAGCGCTTTGAAAATATTCATTATATCATGATTAACAGCTATAATGGGAACTGAGGGTGAACAACCATCGAAACACCCTGTACTTAAAGCCGGTAATACAAATACCTGGCAGATATAAATTATTAATCTTGTTAAGGAAAACAGGAGTTACCCGCCTTAGTTCCAATTAAAAATTAATGAAATTCAGCCTTACATTTCCCCTCCTTGGTGATGTTTGAAGTGTTTGACTTGGTACGGTAAATTAATGCCATCTTATTGTGAACATAATATAATATATGTTTTGTCAGTTATAAATATGTTTAGGTTGACTGTTTATGATCGTAATTTAAATAACACTAAGAGAACAGCTGTAAACGTTGTCACCAATCTATTTAAATCAGTTTAATTCGTTTTCTGAATGACGTATAATATAAAGAGGAAAATACAATTAATTTTGATTTATGTCACTTGGCGTTTAATATCACTATATAGTATATAGGATACATGATACACTGTGAAACGCAATTTTGACGATGCCATTTTCACTAAAGTGTACTTATCGATACAGAGTCAAAAAATAATTTCACATATTTTATCTCTAAATACGTTTAAATCACTATACACATACTCCACAAATTCTCACAAATACCTACAACACTGGTTCTGTCAATATAATATACACTTCTCAGATAACTTGAATGTATAGAAGATGAATTGTTGTCTCGTGTTATTATTCACATTCCTTACGTTTTTTTAAAAACTACTCACAGCAAACACAGCGAGGTATGCGAATATCAAGGTGCATTTATTCATACAAATATTTATGTCACGCGTTAATTTTATTTTATAATAAACTAGCCGACCCGTCACAGCTTCGCCTGTGATTGGTTGTTTATTTGGCCTCCGGACGATGAGATGTATAATTTTTTATTCAAATTTTATCGTTTAATGTGATCGGCAAATAAATATAAAAATAGTTAATGAAAACGTATTGAAATGTTTCTAGCGCTATTAATGATAAATATATTTTTATTATAAATAGTTTATCCCGTGCACTTAGTTGCCCGTTAAATGTACCAACTCTATATGACTCAAAATGTGTTCAATTTGTTATTTAATATTCGGTGTATGATGTTCAAAACTTATCTTAACTTTTTTGCCAAAAATAAAAATTCTGATTCCCAGCAGTATATTTACCACTTATCAGGTAGGCAATCTACCCGCAGTGGTAGATCGCAGACCCCGTGCTGTTGGTACGTAAGTGTATGATTTAGCCCTTGAGTATCAAAGTTATACCAAGTTTGTCGTTTTTACTTAATTTCACCTACAGTGGATTAATATAATCAATTAATATAAAATCCTAACCTTACCAAAATCCGATGAAAAAGAAAATCAAATTTGTCCTTTTTAAATTAATCTATCTTCTTCTCAGAGGTCTACTTTACACACAAAATACAAATCAACAAACATGCCCGGTTAACCAATAGCAGCCAATATATAGGTACACTATTATTATTTTAATCTGCAACAATAAACTAATTTTTTTATTATTTAGTTTATTTTTTTCTGGGCAGATCACGCCACTCTTTTTTTTTTTACATCCCTATGTCCTACTTTTCTGGTGGATTTAAAAATAAAAAAATAAATATAAATATATTAAAAAATATGATTACGATATATAGTAAAGTACTATTATACAGACATAATGTTGACATTATGATCGTTATACATATGCACACATAAGTATTACTAAGAAAAATGTCAATTAAAATGCTATGCCAAACGAATACGATATAAACGGTGTTCAATTTTTAGCTTTTGTAAAATGTAGATATAAGTATTGATAATTGATGAACTTGATTAGATGAATGACACAAATATACAATAGACACGCCTTTTTTTCCACTGTATTATTATTTTGAAATTTAAAACTGCGAATGCTTTAAAAAAAAGTAAGTAGGTGTAGGTAGCAAAATGAATGTGAAGCGTGGTGAAAAAAGAATAGTGTTAACATATATATGTATATCTATAGGTGATATAATATGACAAAGGACTCGTGAATGTGCCTGCAAATTGAACTGTTCACCTGTCATACCCAGTAAATTACATACCTACTGCTAGCTGTTATAGTTGAACAGTTGTAGTCCACGTGTACCATTATTATTTCACTGGTTACTGGCGTTACCTAATTAGCATAGATATACCTACCACATTTCAAACCTACCTTTAATATTTATAATAATAATTGTCTTACATCGTTATCAGATTATTATTATTATCGATTATGAAAATTCCAGACAAATGGATTTCTAACGAACATCTTGACAGGATATAGAAGATTAAAAGTAATAAAAAGATCATTGTATTTGTTTTTATTGTATTTGATTTGTTTTTTCTCAGGCTTCGAGATTTTATGACCGGGTCATTATTTTTTCCAATCAAATTTCAATACGATAAATAGGTAATAACAATAATCTATGTAAAATTAATTGATTATTAAAAGCTTAAAAAATATAGAAAATTGTGACAGTGATGCGAAGAATATATAGGTTTTGCAAAGATATATTTTTGTTTTTAAATAAGAATCAACTTTATGGAGTGATTTTTGATAGTGATATATATTAGGTTAGGTGAGCATTTACTTCGCCGCCCTAAAAGAAGCTGAAGAGACATTTAGGCTCTTTTATAAGAAGACATAGAAGACATCTTTACACAAAAGGAGATCGAGGAGAGACCTCGACAGGCCGCGGATAATGCGGATAATGGATGAACGGAAATCGAGAGCGGCGGGCTCCGGCCGGCTCACGAAGAGGACACCTATGAACGTATATTCAGAACGACTGACTTCGGTCGGTCCGAGTTGATCTTTGCAGCCAGCGATACATACTAAATATACAATGAGGGGATGGAACGGGTTTCTCCCGACTATACCTATGTGGCTCCGGCCGCAATGTAAAAATATTGTGAGGAATGATGGGGCCGCGGTATACACATAATCACCTGCAGCAGGTGAGGAAAGTGTACCACTTCCCATGTGAGTCCAAAAACAAAGTTGTGAACATTTTTTATTCAATAAACGATGCTGCATGGGAGTTAAGCAATGTGAAAAGAGTTTGGCTCCTATGTAGTGATTTAACATGGAAATAAAAAAAAGTGAGCATTTACTACCTAGTTAAAAAGTTAAAGCTCGCCGTTAAAAAGCTAACTTTATAAAATTATTTTGTATCACAATATACTTAAATTATTTTCGATTAATCTGATAGGTAGTTGAATAACATAGTAACTTAATGACTATTTAAAGTATCAATTGTATTAACTTAGGTCTTTTAAGTATATTAAAATAATATTACATACAGTTATACATATTATTATCTGTGGTTAATGCTTATTAGTTATTATTTTTTTAATCATGCTATATACAATGATTTTAATTATAAAAATAAAGAATAATTTTTCCTTGATATAATAATTTACTTAACGTAAAGGTTTTATTACTTAAACCATCAGGGGTGTATTCAAACAGGTGGCGTGTGGGTCTGATCACTCCATGACATATTTTCTTAGAGATATTACACCAACAAACTTGTCAAGAAGTTGATAGGATAACTACCAACGCTATTTCGACAATAGTGGTAGAAACTCTACGCAACCTGCATATCATCTACAACCACGGTGTAGACCAAGGCACCTGTATACCTATTACCTACGAACAGGCAATATCAAAGAGAATTGGCACAGCGGTAGCGTTTATCTGTTAGTGTAGCCCAAACAATAGTACTTGTGTGTGGTTCAGCAACTACGCGTTGGGTTGTTTATTATAAATGTATAAAAATAAACTAATTTTAACCGAATTAACAACTCTATTACATGGACCGATGTCACTAATCCACTGTTGTTTTGATTTAAGTCCTATTATCGTTGGTTTTTCTTGAATTGTTTCATTGACTGTACATAATCCAGTCTGGTTGAAATCGTATTATTGTTGAGAGGTATTTTTTATAGAAGTTTGCTCATTGATAAACCATACATAATATGTTAAATGTTATGCATTTCGAGGTATTTATGAAAGCTATCCCGTTGTATATTTAAGAAAGACAAAGTAAAGATTAGAACTCGGATGTGTCTGGTGGATTGATGGTTCAATCACCGATATGGATAGCCATGATATTGATCTTAATAATAGGGTTTTTCATGATGTTAATTTGATATCCTGGGTAGATTTTGAAAGGAGTAATGGTCAGGAGAAAATTACTAATTAGTCATATTTTATAACGTTATGGCCTACAATATAGGTCTTGATTTGAAACAAGATCTCTTTGTGAACACAAATATCGCTATTATATGATTCAATAAACCACACTAATCCATAACAACTTCGCACAAACGGTCTTGTATTAAATCCGTGATACATAAAATTACAAATCTTTAATAAATGAAGTTAATATCATAATATACAGTACACAATACTCGATAGTTGAATGTCCATCATATCAGGTTTAATAAGTATTATAACTTAAGATAACTTATCAGTTATACCTTATCGTAGTTGTTATATTATGATATTATTTATTAACAAGACAGTAAATTGTGGATATGAAATTGTATGTGTCATGAATTTGATACAAATATCATTAGTGTGAATTGTTTATAAACTAGTATGAATTACTGAGCTAATAGATACTTGTGTTCACAAAGTGTTTGTAATTCAAAGAGATCACGGCATTCGGATAGGTACGTCGTACATGCAAATCCAACCGATGCAACTATGAATAAGCGGTAGGTAGTAATTCTTGTGAAATGTAATTTAATTATATTAATGTGCTTTGATCTGGTTGTCAAACAAACAATTAACTACGAAATGGTTGTAGGCTAGTGACTGATAATATATATTCGTCTAATGCATATATTTAATAAGTAAATAAATTGTCGTCAATCGAACCATTTAAATAAAAATAGTTTTCACATATCGACTTTCTGAACGAAGTGTTTAGGTACTGAATAGTATTGAAATGTAGTTAAAATGTAAAATGGACGCGTATGCCACTGAATTAATTGAGAAAATATACAAACAATATCTAACGTTTTTGTGTGCTGAATTAATTATTCTTGTTTTAATTGATACAAATCATTATTTAATTTTAGTAAAACTCGTAGTCTTCTTATTTTTTTTTTATAATTTTTTTCAAAATTTAAATGATCTGAAAATTACATTTATTTTGTTATATTATATCAACTATTTACATTTCATACATTCATTTAATATTATCATTATAATACAGGTTTTTATAAAATTATTTTCATGCATTAATAAACATGTTTGTAAAAAAGATGATAATATTATAGTATTATTTTCTTTAAGTGAAGAAAATAGTAAACGTAAATTGTTGGAAAATACATTTTCCAAATGGCTTACATAAATATTTTATTTATTTTATTTGTATTCACACATTTATGAAAATTATAAAAA
The DNA here is from genome assembly GCA_016617965.1 of Macrosiphum rosae. Lineage (NCBI taxonomy): Eukaryota > Metazoa > Arthropoda > Insecta > Hemiptera > Aphididae > Macrosiphum > Macrosiphum rosae. The sequence continues at coordinate 17,931 of WHPZ01581078.1, forward strand.
TAAATACGTTCTCTGTAGATCATTTTTTCTTACTATCTTTTGAAGTTTTCATGTTAATATTGCTATTTCCACCATTAGTATGTAATATATTTAACGAGATTACTTACCTATACAACATTATGAGATGAGATGAAAAATGCATTAAGATATCTGTAATAAGTACATTAGTACAATATTGCATACAAATGATTTTAGTAATCTTTTTATAAAAACCACCGCCTTGATAAATTGTGAAATAAAGATTGTATTTCTTGCTTCTATCTAATGCGAACATATTTTTAAAATTATTAATTCCACAAAGTTCTTAAATTATATGTTCAATTTGCTTACTTTAAAATGGATGTTCTAAAACTAAGTCTAGGTAGTAATAATTTCGTGAAAATATTGAAAATGTAGTATTGGCATTCTATACTATGTATAATGCACATTTTTGCAAAATAATGAAAAATATTGTTCTTTACAACCAATAAAGCTATCCAAAATCCCACTCAGCCTAGTAGTTTATGTTATGTACCTAGTATGTACTTTATTATAATATAGTAAATGTGAATATTCATTATTTACAATGTCATATGTATTTGAAATAAAACAAATAAATATCGATTTAAATTAGATACTAAAATTATTAAAAACAGTAAATACAATCAAATTTCACCAATTTATTTAATATCATAAAATTAAGTTTTATTATCACCATTAGATAAAATAAATTGGATAGGCAATACATTAATATATTTCCTGAAATAATTTTGGAAACGTGTAAAAGACATTAATGAGTAGTATTTGGTTATGATCATTATTCTATATTATGTTTGATTTGTAACATCATGATTATTTGTAAGTCATAACTTATAACGTTATTAAACTATTTTTTTATACTGTTTGAAATATCAGCACGTAATAATATTGATTGGTTAAATTAATGATAATATAGTTTGTTATATGTATACTTGAATACATGTATTTTCCTTATAGGTATATTTTATTCGTTTACTATGAAAACATGTACCTGATATGAATTTCCTAACAAATTCTTTACTTTAATATAAAAAATATGTATTTTCCATTGCTTCGTATAAAAATATTGCCATAATAGAAAAACGGACCTTATTTTCCTGGTCAAGTGTACATCCATCAATTGAAATTTCCATTCAAACTAAAGTAATTTAAGGTCTTGGAGGATGACAAAAAGAGGAAAACATGGGGCGATTTGATAAAAACCCTGTCTGGCAGAAAAGCCACTTAAACCTGTTCAAGAGCTCTTACTGCCAATTTGGTTTAGGTAAAGCAGAAGGTAGGAAGTAACTATAGCAAATATTATATTATTTTTGTATAATTCAATTATATAAGACACGTTTTATTCGAAAAATATCTTTTACAAGCATTAACATTATAAACTCTTAAAATAGTTTGTATAATGAAAAATGTATTTGAAATCTAAAAGTATAGTGCATATTGCATGTAATATTGTTAATATTATTGCAATTTAAAGGCTAGAGCTTTAATGTATTTGTATGCATATATTCAAAATGTAAAATATATATTATTAAAATAAACCGATTTGAATTAAATAAACTGCAGTTCAACATTTTTAATTTGTAATCGTAATTAGTACATTTTTTTTTGTTTACATAGCAATGATGTAACACTGTAACTGGTTTTAAATAAATGGGCTTAAAAAAAAAAAATAGAGGTTTAAAGTGTATTTTTCAAGCATTTCACATAATTGACGACCGATGCATGAATTAATTCAAACATAAAAGATACAAGCTATTTAATGTATTTCTCAGAACGTGGAGTACCTAGGGAGTAGTGATAAAATACAAAATAAAATAATTATAATAATGGATTTAAAATCTATACTTATTATAATATTATGAAACAGAAGATGGATGTAACTAATATCAATGTCCATACGTAAAGTTTTATACAAAAGTTCTTTAAAAAAATAATTAATTTAGTTTTTACTCTTTCACAGAAATAATTAAACAATTTTGAACAATTTTAGCAACATACGATTACATAATTCGTATTATCATAAGGCCATATATTCATAGTTCTCAAAGTATTATTAAGTATTATAAGTTAGATTGTATTTTTTAAAAATGTGATTTTAACTTTTCACAATTTTACATATTATATTTATGATTAAAATCAATTTCAAACACCTAATATTGATTCACATATTATTATTTATACAATATGTCACTTTCAGATGGTCTATATAAATTAATATTTCGTAGTTTAATATTAATAATTACCAAATTCTTTGAAAATTGTTATTTATTTTAATCACCGATTAAGTCATATTTTCATGAACAATGATTAATAAATATTAAACACGTGTCGGGTATTTATATTAAATCATTTTTATTTGTTTGAACGGTTAATTTTAAAATGTTTAATATAATATAATATGAGAGTATACGAAAATCTATATTATGACAAACTATATTGATAAGTTTATATTGATATTAGGTATTACGCAGTCATAAAAAAAAATATCTTTATGCATGACTGAAATTCCATTTTTTAGTAAAAATAAATTAAAGAAATACTTTCAAACATAAAAAAGAAATCTTGAGGTACTTATCAGTTATCTTGGTGATATAAACATATAAACATTTTAAAATAGATTAAACGATAAGATATAAATACAGTATAAAAAATCTAAAAATTAAAATAGTTAACATAGGGAAAAAAAATATTATTCTTATTAAATGTCTTCAATATTTATAATAAAATTATAAAAATAGTATTAAATGTAATCAACAAAATGTGTGTATTCATCAAGCCAGTTTCATGCACAAGCGAAAGGTTTAGTTTGGCTGTTAAATTTTTTTTAAAAATCAAGTAGATAATATTTTTTTTTTTTATAGAAGTCTATTCCGGTACAAATTGCTATGCACGCTACTGAACCAAGTATAGTCTACAACCAGAAAGCTTAAATTTTTATGCATGGTGCGTATATTTTTGTGAATTATGATTCAAGTAACAGTTGAAGAACATAAATGTATTTAAAGACATTTTTACAGATTAACTAGGTACAATAAAAAATATTATGGTTTTGTACATTAAATTTAGATTATTATTGTTTTTCATTAAAATAGGTTCGTAGGTGTACATGCTATCACATTTTTTTTGCACGAACACTAACAGAACATAGATAGTTTATATTTCTATAAAATTATTAACTCTATATTGTAGTTTCAGTTGATCAATATTAATATTACCTATATGTATATTATGTTATAAAAATAGAATATACCTAATTATTACTTTGGAATTTGTTGTCAGGTGTTATAATCATGTGACTTAAACATAATATAATTGTGTACCAGGTATGTCATTAGATTTATATTTATTATAATGCAAGTTGTTGAACATTCATCAGTTTTTATGATAGCAAGTTTTTTCTCTGATGTTTAATGAGATCTTTAACATGTATTAGAGATGTTTCAGAGCTCTATTTATGCTGTTAACGGTTTTTATTTTTATAACATTTCTTAAAACAAGCTTCAAAAACTCGTGACAAGTTATTTTTTTAAAGGGTTATGAACGTCTTTTAAGTTAGTATTTTATCATACTTGTATAAATATAAAATACATCTTTTTCACCACAAGTATAATATAAAATAACACCATTTTCCATATCATTTTTCGTTTATGATGGAAAAAAAAGAAAATAAAAATAAACTACGGGTCATAGTTGTTATAGACTTACAAAAACAAACAAAAACAGAAGAATATTGTAGGTATTTCTTCTATTTTGTGCGACGAAATAAAATAACATACAAAATAAACGTATTTTTTTCAATTTTAAAAATAAAATATTGAATTTTTTTTTATTATTTTTCCGTCTTTTAATGTTCCGTATTATTTACGTTCAATCAGCGCTCATTGCTTCTGCACCGTCTGCCTCGTGTGTATCAAACTGTGAAATGTATCAAACGTTCGCTCTCGTAGTCTCGTCCCGTCGTTTAACCAACGGCGCCCTAACGACCTCTGGGCACACCGGAAAACCCGACGGCGACGGGGCGAAAAGTAAACGAGAGAGAGAGAGAGAGAGAGAGAAAGTGCTTTTTTTTCTATGTACAATTAAAGGACCTTATATACGCGTGGCTAAAACGCATTTAGAGTCAATTCAACGACATGGTCGTTGAAAGTGTAGCGGATAAAAATAACACTAATAATAATAATAGAGATAAAAAAAAATATAATAATAATAAAGGCACTTAATAGCTATAATAGTAATTAAACAGCTGTTTGACACGACATATTTTGTACCTACTCACGATACACACTATAACAATCTGCAGTCGTGTGCGAGTATGTCGTGTTTAAAAAATAAGAACCAACGCATCGTCGAAAAGTTTATCATAATAATATAACAGTTGTACAGGTAAAATAGAAGCGTGTCAATATAATATAATAGAATCTGCAACCAGGGTAGAAGTCGAAGTTTGTCATATGCAGTATATAT
>WHPZ01581079.1:0-11432 GCA_016617965.1 Macrosiphum rosae
TGAAGAATAATACAAACCACTCGTATGATTCTGAACCGATACAAGGACGTTCATTTAAAGTGCTCCAACAAATTACCGAGCCAAAAGGTGACTACACAAAATTAATTAAGATATTATATGAGACTTTATTATATTTAGTAATTAAAACAACCATCTCTGAACCCAAATTATTATTAATATTATTCGTTACAATTTGGTTATTATTTTAGATTTAGAGCGGAGCAATGAATGTATTGGTTTTACAATTCGTATTTTTTTTTGTGTTTTCATCACTTTTTGGAGCAGTAACAAATAACAATGCTTTATTCTTCAACTTTTAGGGTGGTTACCTCATAACAAATTGGGGTCAAAAGTTAAAAAAATAATGGTGGTTTCTGATCTAGGTACTGTACCCTACTGTAGTTGTCGAGTGGGTCATTGTAATTGATGTGTTAAAATTGAATCCAATACCATATCATTGTACCTAACCTATTTATTTGAAAAACGATTCTGAGCGAAGGCAGTCTGTCAGCCTATATCAAGTATATTTCATGATAATATGTTTTTCATATACCTATTAAAGTAATTTATTTTGCTATTATACTTACTATTAGATAAGTTGGTTCTATTTTTTCCCGAAAACATTTCATTTTATTATATAATTAATATTTAATTATTATAAAAGTATATATTTATATTATCATGTTATGTTATTGTAATTAACTTTTGACTTTTTGAGTCAATACCACCTTACCGTAGAACAGTGTGAAAAGTTTTATTGGTATAAATACTAAATAAGTAATATACTAATATCTTAAAATTAATCTAAATATTTTGAAAATGTAATTTCGTATAGTAAAATGTATAGATAATATACGTAAATGTTTCAAGCTCCCACAAATAATGTTTTTAAATCACAACAAAACAACTAACATCGTTTTATTTTTATTTTAAATATGCAATTTTCGTCCAAATTTGAACTTCAAATGTCTACAAAGAAAAAGTGTGCATATTTCATATTTTTTTAGAATTGTTGGTATCAGTATGAAATATTTATGAGGATCTTGTATTAACTGTTCAACCCTTAGTTTTAAAAATTGAACATTTTATACATCTTCATTATTTTCTATACACATGGAATTTTCAAAATATTTAGAACAATTTTAATTAAATCATTCATACCCACACTGATATATATTCTAGAGTATATATGGTAAGCGCCGCGTGGTACTGACAATTGACCTATAAGTTTATAACTATATAATATAGTAATTAACAATAGATTATAATATATTCGATGTTTTTGCCAAAAAAATAGTTCAAACGTACCGTACTATTAATGGAAAATAAATTACTAATAGTTTTATCATTATATGTATAAACTATGAAATATACTTAGAAATGGAGGCTGACGCATCATTTCCGCTAAGATATGTTCTTCGTATGAAATGAATTATCATTGAGTTTAAATTTAACACTTTCTTTACAGTGACGTACTCTAAATCGAAACCTATTATACTATAGTAGACCGACTTTACCAATTTGTTTTTCCTTATATCTTAGAAGTGACCATATTACGATGCTTTACGGTGCTAGGTATTTTTCACAAATTATTAGTAGGTAATTAGGAAGTACATATATGTGTAATTCAATACTCACTCCATATAAGTATGTTTATATAGAACTAAATTATTTAAAAATTGAAGCTGCAAACAAAATGTCAAAATGTGTATACATTCGTTTTACACTTTCCTACCCATTATAAATTATTTACATTTTTATGAATTATAGTATACAACTTTAAATAACTACGTACTTGCATACTAATCATACAATATAATATGATACATTTGGGTGTAGACACTTAAGTATTCTAAAATAATAAAATTATATTGCAGAATATTATTTAGGTATACACCTAATCATTTTAATGAGTCGTATAAACATATTATTTATCAGCTAGTGCCTATATCGTTTGTTTAATATAATAAATAATAATTTTTAAATTTCTACGAATTCAATAACCCATTTCTTTTATTCAAGTATTCATTTTTTATTTTACAGGCGTGCTCTATGATGGTACTCAGCCCTATAACAGCCAGTCATTACCCTTATCGGAACTCAGAAAGTTGCAATTAAGTGATGACGACCGATCTTTCATGAACAGGGTTAAATCTCAAGGTTGGTATTCTTACAAAAAACTTTATCTAGGCATTCAATAAATAATAAATATCCACAGAATATTTCAATATCTAATCGTTATAGCTAGTAATGTAGACACAGAAAACCCAAGATATAGAGGCGGCTCTATACCTTCCAAGATATTCAAAGTTTTGGAAAATAGTGGTAAACATTTATGTTATTATTCGGTGGTGGTATAGCTGGTATAGCAACACGCTCGCTTTTTTTTTGGCACATTTTAGAATCGGTTCAATTTCCGACTTAATAAAATAGTATAATACATGAAATTATATAGGTACTTAGGTACCCACTCATTCAACTACTATTTTTTTTTATCAATTTAAATGTATGTATACATGTACAATTAAACGGTTAATATTTATATAATATCATAATATATTAATTAAGGGAATTATTTTTGTATACATTTATCAGTTGACGATGATAAATTTTTACACAACGAAACGGACCCTCGTTACAAAGGTGCGTCGATTCCGTCTAGAAGCTTTCGAATGTTGCAAACATTAACGAACTCTGCACCTGGTAAAAAAATGTTAAATCAAATCCCTATATATGTGATTGTCAAGAGTTTATCTACTAACGAAACATAATAAATTGCCGTGTATAGATTTTGGCTACGCGCTAGTATAGTAGTATAATTCTATGCTTTGAGCTTCGCTTTAGTATACATTTTTTGTTTGATTTCTTAAATTTCATATTGGTTTAAAAATTTTTCAGTTCCGATGGATAACAACTACAAACAATCAGTACCGATAAACAATTACGTATCAGGTAAAAATGAATTTTAACGGGTCGTGTCGACATAATATTATACAGTCTAATGGATAAATTTTTAGTAGAACCTATAGAATCAAAAATGTATGTACCACCGTCAGAGAGACCTGTCGGCTCAGAACCGCATAAGTATACCGGTGGCTCTATACCATCCAGATCATTCAGGATGTTACAAGCTATGACTGGCCAAAATAACGGTAACATTTCATAGTTCAACATTTTATACTTAACTAAGACGTTTACCTAGTTTTAATGAAATCAGGCGATCAAATATATGATACAATTTTATTACCCAAGTAATATTTAAATTCCATGTTATATCTTTATGACAGTTAGTTCATAATAATTTGCCAACTTATGTGGCGTTTATGGGAGGATTGCTTACATAATTATTAATTAATACCTAGCACTTTCTTCAGTTCTATCGTATTATTTTTTATCATATTGTATTACTAATTATTATGAAACCATTTACACCTTTATATTGATAGTTTATGTATTATTTTTAAGGTTTTTTATGCGAGATTAATGTAATTCGAATCATCGAGTTAATAGTTGTCAGTTGATAATAATTAATGAGTTATAATATTATGTAGTCATGTAGAAGTAAAATACTTCATACTGACACCAGCCATACATATTTTTCAGCAATACAAACACTGAAAAATAACTAAGTACAATAATATATCTATCTATTTTAATTTTTAGTATATGCCTAAATGGTTTTTCATCTCAGAAATATATAGTTAAATTTAATTTTGTGATTATTATAATTTATAAACTATTTTTTAACTCAAAAGACAATCGATCTCTTAAAATGTTGAAGTGTTTTACTGAATGATGTAATTGTATATAAAAATATACCTAGTATTTTAATAATCATAATTCATTGTTCAATTTTTAAAGTGATTAACTTTGTATAATATTAAAGACTACATTATTATAGTAATTTTATATTTTATTTTATATGCTGAGGAATCATACGAAATTAAATTTACAGATATTGGCGTATTTACAAGGATTTAATAAGGTTAGGTTAGGTACTTAGGTTAGGTTGTGTAACGTCAAAAATAATGTCGTGTAGTTGAGTAAATAACCTAATAAAACGTTACAGTTACCTATACGTTTATAAGTTTATATACATTTTTTTTAATTTGCTTTTAAATGTTTTTGTTAGTAAAATGTATTAACATTTTAAATAATATTTGTTGTAGAATAATAGTTTAGTTTATTACTGAAAGACATTTTTTTTGTATGTGTGAATTTATTTTAGTAGTTAATAGCTTTTTGATTTTGAATAATATTTTTCTTTGTTTTTTTTTTATTTATGTGCATTTTAATAGTTACATTATAAACGTACATATAGTTATGTTTGTAAAGTTTATTTATAATTTTAATATTGACCTCATGTCTTTAAATTTGTTTTTTTTTTTGAATAGCTTAACTAAAATATAAATAGTTAACTTTTCTTTTTAAACTTTAACGCTGTTTAATAATTAATATTAATTAACTTCGTTAGTAACAAAAAAACTGTAAAATTAACATCAACGAAAATACTACACCACATTGGCAGTTAACATATAGTTATGTCCAAATAGAATGTTATATTTTGTACCTATACTGTCATTAAAATGTTGTTTACGTAATATTTTTTTTTAACGATATTTGCATAATCTTGAATACGTATTATGTGTGCTCGTGGGCGGTGCCGCGGTGGACATTATACATTTATACAGTTTAATATACAAACATAACATAATATCGTTAAATAATGAAATGTAGTTTATGCATTGATCATCAAATGTCTGTAATAGTTATAGTAAATTGTGCAAAAAAAAAAGAAAGTCAAATTGTGGAACTCATACCAAGGACGACGTTCTAGTACTGTGAATTGCGATTAGCAAGCTCGGCCGTTATTTTTGTTTTTTTGTTTTGTTTTGTAGAAGAAGAAGAAGAACAACAACAACAAAATGACTTGCAAAAGCTGCAATCGCATACCCCTTATCCTTTTCTCTGTCCCGAATTTTGGCAACATTACAATTATCTAAAGGAATTTCACGACTGGCACTGCACCGGTTCTGAGTCTGTGACAGATCAGCAACTATACCACGAAGACCACCAACAACAACAATACCACCACCACCAACGACAACAACAATATAAACAACAACAATCCACAATACAGCAATCGGTGCAGACCGGCGTCGCGTCGGCGGCAGACATCACCGCGGCGTATGCAGGCCACGTGTTGAATACCATCGCCGAAGAAGAAGCCGCCGACGACGAGAACGTCTGCTCACCATACGGCGACGATTCCGACTCAAGCGAGTGCGAAGTGACGGTGACGGTAACGTTGCCGTCGAAGAAAGCTGCCGCCGTGACGATGGTGGGTGGGGCAGTACAGGAACGGGCGAAGACTAGTTCGCCGGTGGACTTTTGGCAGCAAATCAACGACGGTGCAGGCGTGCCGGCCGACACGTCTACGTCGGATAGCGACGACGAGTGTTCGGATGACGAAGAGCCTTCAAGCGTCGTTTGTCAACCGGAGAACCTACTGCAGAAGCCGTCAGGCGTCGCTTGTCCTACGGAGAACCTGTTGCCGAAGCCGTCGGGTGTCGTTTGTCAGCCGGAGAACCTGCTGCAGAAGCCGTCGGACGCCGCTTGTCCGCCGGATGACGAGGCGGTCGGTGACTGCCGTCAGCCGTCAGATCGCGAAGACGACGACGCTGATTCGGGCATCACGACGACATCGTCGGCCGACGTGGCGATCCGACCGACCTCCGACAGAGACGTGATCGGTAGCGGTAGAATCGGAGGCGTCGGCTCAAAGAAATACCAAAGAACGTGCACGCACTCGCGACTCTTTGACTTCTTGCAGCGAGACGACGACGACGACGACGCCGACGACGATGACGGTGCAGACTCCAGCAACGGCGCGGACTCCAGCAACGGTACGGACGGGAGAAACAAACCACCGCAGTCGTGCACTTCCGGTTACTCGTCGGCGGCCACCACGCCGTCCACTCCGTCGGCGGTCGGCAGGAGCCGGACTTACGAATCGGACTTGGCCCGGACGGAATACGACAGTTACTACAAGAGCTGGGAGTACGCTTGCCCGTACTTCGGATACGACATACTGCCTTCGAAGGCGTTCAAGACCATCGCGACGCGGCTTCAGGGCGGCGGCGGTCCCGTGGCGGCCTGCAAGTCCCCGACGACTGCCGCCGTGGGCACCACCACCAGGTTCAAGTGTCCCAAAATTCCTAACGGAGAAGACGGATCTTAAACGCGTCTCTTCCCCATCACCATCCCCTGCCCACGCACTTTTCATTTCTCTCGTTTGGGGTTTTTTTTACGATTTTATAAGGTATTATATAGCATACGCGTTGTTTGGAGTCTGTGAACGGTTGTTGTTTTCTCTCTGCAGTTTATATATCTCATTCTATCAGCTCTGTCTTGCGAATACTCTCTGTGTACACATTTATTATAATTACTTTTACCGTCAACCTCGTTTATCCATATACACACAACGCACCTACCGAACATACGTACGATATATATGCATTCGTCACTGCACGCTTATGTAAAAAATATAGGTACCTATAACTAAATTGGTACACTACCTGCACACAACATACACAACACCGACTGCTGCTGCATGTACTCTCCACAAACCACCCCACTCTCATGGGTGCCTCGCGACGACGCACACCTGCAAATAAACGAGGTTGTGGTGCTCTGCAATGATATGTATATTATAATATTATACTATTAAATAATAATATACGTTATATATAATATATTATATTATAATGTCGTCCAAATCGTAGACATCAATCATGTGTCCGTGACTCTGTAAAATATTATATTCTCTCCCCCCCCCCCTGAACAACATATCCCTTCTTCTTCTTAGCTCTGTGCTGCGTTAACTTCTTCACAGTTGGGAATAACATTATTATTATTATTATTATTATTTTATTATATAACTCCACCTTTTGGAATATACCGTTACAAAGCGTATATACGTGTTTATTAACTTTTTATATATAAATATTTGATTATATTTATACACAGTCGTTGGTCTAAAGTATCAAATATTTGAACGTCTCCGTTTCATTGGAATATAATAATAAAATAATATACATTGAACGGATGTATATTTAGATTTAGTTTTTAATCTATTATAAACTAATTATTTTACCGTTATAATAATATACGAAACAAAAGGTGTAGTTTTTTGTATTTTGTTTTCAAAGTTTTTGTGTGTTGTATACAGTTGTTGCTATAATATGTCTTACTGCAGACAGTGTTCCAAATGCCCGGTAGACGTTGGTTACATATTCGGTTAATCAGAAGTTCCATTCGAGACGTTCGAACGACCTGTTAATCTAATAATATATTATATTATATTATAGTATATTATATTATATTTCGTCACCGGCAATGTTTGGGACGCTTTGATTTTTTTGTAATTAATTTATACATTTTTAACTAAGACTTTTTTTTTCTTTTCGCAGGTAATTTAGGTGAATCTGACTTCTGATTTGGAATGACGGTAACCACAATCAAACTGCTTTTACTTTGAATGATTTATATTTGTACGGTTTACACATTTTTGCTATATTCATATATTATATGTATAAATAATTTTAACTATTTAGTATTGTAGGTAAAATGAATTTACATTAACACATAATTATAGCTAATATATTATATTTATATTGTCTATAGGTATTATAAAAAAATAAATTGTAATAAAAACGGATAAGTTTAAAACCATAAATAAAAATCGTCTACACAGTTGTACTTAAGCGTGTTTCGTTTGTGATGTGGTTGTTCGGTGAACGAGCCCGTCGATTTGCAAACAAAAAAACCAATAATATTCTAGAATCAATGTACCTACACACCGCCATTATTATTAGGTCAGTCGTCGAAGACGCAGAACGATGATGGGTACGCAAGACGATTTGGTGGTGCGTAGGTTGACATCGAATAATAATAATATCAATATGTAAATAGCATAATTTAGTACACAGCTATAATAGTGTCTTCTAAACACATACCTAGTAAAATTTATTAGTAGGTAGAAAAACATAATATGTGCAATTAGTAAACTATCGCGAACGAAATCGTTTTATGCGGCGTGTTCAACATGGTATTTTTTTCTATTATTAACAAATCGTCATTTAAATAATCATATCATATTATACCTACCCACCTGCTACACAATTTCTGGTGCATTGCTCAAGGAACACGCACGAATATAGCCGACTTTAATAAGCGCAATTGTAAACACGCCCGCGGTAGACCAGCTTTAACCCATTTAATAATGAAATATTGCTGTCCAAACGATTTGCAACAATAATAATGAATCTAAATGTTTTGTTTCGATTCGCCGGCTGTACGACAACAACATAGCACTACAAGTAGGTAACACAACCGTCGCAACAGTTTCGTGTATATCATCTAAATTTTAAATTATAAGTTAGTATAAGTATGTTACTATATTTATACAGGGTGATCCACCAAGCATGCTCACCCCCTTTTTATTTTGAATAAATAATGCAGTTAAAAAAAAATCTGGTTTTTGGAATTTTTAAATATACTTAGGTCTTAGAAACAATAATATTTTCAAACTTTAGATTTATCTATTGTATTATACTTAAGGAGTGTTTTGTGGATATACAAACTTCTATTTTTCAAATGAGAAACCCGATTTTCTACTGTAAATTATTTAGCGGATAGTTTTTTTGAAAATTATGACGTATCAAAATCAAAATTCTAACGAGTCGTTTTGGAGTTAGGTATTATATTAACTTTGCGTACCAAGGATAATGGGTTCGGAAGATATAGTGGTTATGGTGAATTCAAAATTTTAATAATTAATATTGATCTATCAATATTTATAATTTGTAAGAAATAGCCCAAGTATAATAAATAGCTAGGATCCTAAAATATTACAACAACATATATTATATTTTTGCAGTAAAACCATTTTTAAAGACTATAATATTAAAACGTTTATAATAACTCAGAAACTAATAGCTCGAGTTTTCAAAAAAATTATCCTTTTATTAATTTAAATTAAAAAGTTGAGGGGGGGGGGGTTAAAATATTTAAGTTCGTATGTCCTGTCTCTACTGAACAGTCTTTAAGTATACTTCTTGAGATTCATTAGTATTATGATACAAAAAAATCTCAAGAACTCAAAAATGTGGTTTTAAAGTATATTAAAAAAAAATTCCAAAAATCATAATTTAAATAAATATATTATTAATAAAAGAAAAATTAGGGTGGCATGGTTTGTGAACCATCCTGTATAATAATATATACGCTGTAGTGCTGTACATAAAAATATCGAATACACGAATTAAAAATTATTAGACCTGCGCACACACACACACACACTCACACACACACACGTCACACATTCGCCGAAGTCACTGGGTCAAGTCTCTCGCTCACATGGCGTGGGCCGAACAGGTATTATTCATTATAATATGGTGCTTATACCCGTCGGGGCAGACTTATTGCATAACGAAGACGACGACGACGATACGTCGAAAGCGTTAAAAGACAGCCGCAGAATGCGCGGAACGAAGAGTCTTCTTGGTGCTACGCTGCCACACAGTTGTCAATTCGGTTTTGGTCAAAGGTATCTACCACGGTACATAAAATAATAGTAACTCGGAGCGCATATATCACTACGGGTAAAAAGGTCCGCGAAAGTCAAATTTGGTTTTTCTTTTGCGCTCTCGCGCGCTAGAAATGTTTACGGAACCGCCTTTGAATCTTTGGACCGCCGTAGCCCGTACTTGCAGCAGTTGTTGTTGTTGTTGACCGCACGGCGAAACTATTATTTCATACAGCGGTTGTATACCTTTAATAGCGGATCGATTCATCGCGAGGCTGTCACTGCACAAAGATGAGAAACGAGGTAAATATTATATATTTTTATGAATATGACCTAGTTTTTATGAATATTTTTATATTATGTGTACGAGTGGATATTACCTACGCGATGACTACATCGTGGAACACTTGACTAGCTCAACAGAAAACGGGTGTCGAGGTTTCTCAATTTTTGGATGAAGTCTATATAATATTATACGAGATACGTAGATAACAAAATAATAATATACTATTCAACTGTTGTAATTTTTTCTGCATTTTTACGGTATTCAATATCTACTTGTACGATATTATAATGGTATAGGTATCCTATACAAAATACATAGGAAATTCAAGTTAATTGTCATTTGTCAGGGACTGACGTATCTTAAGTTGTTCAGGTTTAATCATTTTTCAACGTTAAACAATCTATTGTTTCAAAACGATAATTTACTTGTATGACAAATGACATATTTTATTTCTATAAATTAATGCAACCAGGTAGTAGGTATAGCCGTATAGGATGCCCTATATATGGGCTATATGTTCTAGCTATAAGTACTATAATGTATAGGTGCTATTGTTTAGGTACTATATAATGAACAATGATACCTACTATATAGTAAGTAATATTTTACATTCTGAGCTTAGTGATAAATATACTGAAATTACAATGATGTATTGTTGTTGTTTTTCTATATTGGCACACGATATAAGCAGTCGATAAAATGCTTTGATTTTTAACTTCGGTATCTTTTTATTAATATGCTTTAAACAAATACTTTACTATGATACATCATGATATTTATTTATTTAATCCAATAATTATTTATTGCATGATAAAATAACTTTCTGTTGACTATGATAATAATATGCAATTTAATAATGATCTGAAAACTGTTTATAACATACATATGAAATTGTTAAATTGTTGTGCTATTATAATATGATTCACAAACTGTATTAGGCTGAAATGGTTTTTTAAAAAAAAATATTAAGAAAATTTAACTTTTTTTTGTTTTGGAGGAACGGGAATACAAAAATTTATTTGGGAACAAGTTTTTTTGCTGAAAAGGACCTATCCATGTATAGTGTACGTTTTTATATAATTATTATTAATTAGTGCAACTTTGTGTCATAATAAAATATAAATATCCTCACAATTTCGATTAACTACTTTTAATATTTATTAATCCCAAACACAGTGTACCGGACCACTTTTATTTTAACTACATGGTTAAGACTTAATAGGACACTTATTAGGCCTCAAGTAAACAGTAATTGTACGAAATACGAATTGAGGATATGGTACATCTATACGATATTATGATACATTTACTTTCAATTTTTTGTGCTTAAATATATTTTATTCCAATTGCAATATCGTTAAAAAATATTATTGCGCATTGCTAATTGAATAGTGAGTAGTATACTAATATTACTAATTATGTTAATCAATAACAAATGCTTTGAATAATAATTAATAGTTATGAGTGTTATGAAAACACGAATAAAATAAATAAATAGTTAGGTGTTAGGAGACACATACACGTGGCAATGTTTTTATTGAAAAAAATATTATTACC
>WHPZ01581083.1:0-31411 GCA_016617965.1 Macrosiphum rosae
GTAGAATTTAGTACACCGCGGGTACCTATGGTGGGGTAGTTGCCAGCTACCAAGAGTGTGTGTTGTACGTATTTTTTGCAGTTCAGTCGTCAAAATAATATGCCGCAGTAACAGTTGTAACAGTTATGCGACGAATACGTTTTTTTCATGAACATTTTTGAGTCGTTGTAGCGAGTCCATAACGAATACTCTTAAAGCACGTAAACAAAAAAAAATTATGGGGGGTTCTAGTAGATTTCGGGGGTTCACAATTTATATATATATTTTAAATAAATTACACAACTATTAATTTAGGGTGGGGGAACCCCCAAAACCTGACTGTATACGTGCCTGATACCCTTACTCCGATGTAATCTGCACGTCTAGCCGGTTTGTATAACATTGGTCGGTTGCATTATACTATGATAGAACAATCCGATCGACATATTATTATTGTTCGAAAATCAGTCTGTTCAACAGTCTTATATATGTGGACAAAACCAATCACGCTATGAGTATACGTTTTGTTGTTATCTTAATCCTCGTACGATCGATCACACAGTACTATAACGAGTTCTATGGTCGCCAATATTTTGGTAACATCCATAAAGTTTACCAATCTTATAAAAGTAATTTCGGGAGCAAACTTAAAGGCGACGGATCGTTTGATCTATATTTTCATTTCGAACATATACACACGATTTTAATTAAAACAAGTTTAATATTTTGGCAGCGATGATGGTCGTCTCGTTTATCGGATCACCAAAGTTTTTGCGTCGGGACATTGTATACACAGTAATTTGTAAGCAAATTGACGTATTCTAAAATATTATATTCTCCGACTGCAAACTGTGCTCTCATTTTTCGTTTATGGAAATCGTTTGGGTTCGAAACAGAAATTAAATTGCGAGCCCTCAGCAGGGGTCGGTGAGTTTTGATTTTTCCCCACCCCGACCGTTTTAAACATCGCTCTCGTTGCACGTTCGTCTCGACCGCCTCTCCCTACTATCCTTTTTTCCCTCATTATTGTTGTTGTTGTTGTTGTTGTTGTTGTTGTTGTTTAACAAGGTGGAGAATTTCCCAAAGAGATTAATTGAGGCCAATGTAGAGGAAAAAGAATGCGGGCTGGTTATTGACAAGTGGCTGATGAACAAATCAGTCATCCGCGGCTTGTTAAAACGTGCCTGCTTGCCGCCGTTCTCATCACTCAAATACACTTTGACAGATTAAATTTACATCGTTGAGTTTTCGCTCCTTCGCAGTTATTTGCCTTAGACGTTCGGCTTTGTTCAGAATTAATAGATTGCAGGAAAAAAAAAAATAAAACCTCCAAGAAAAATCTTTCACCTTTCATTACCGCCCTGGCCCTGTTTGACGTCTTATCAAAATTCATTCCTCTTTTGTCCCTCTGATTTTCGCACTTTTAATTATTTTCCTTTCAATTAATTTCTTTCCCTCTCCCTTGTGATTTTTTTTTTTCGAAAACTTTACTTTGTTTCTCAACGTCCGTCACTGTTAATTTATTGCGAGAAACGAGCAAAAAAAAAATTATACTTATCACAATATTTTCTGTCTATACTGCCAACATTTTTTAATTTTCCAGTATACTATTGTCGAAACAAAACATTTTGACAGGTCACTACGACATCGATTATTCTTTTTATAATACAGTGTTTGCCGGCATAATTAAATACACTAGAATAACCTGTGTAACAATATAATGGATTGGGACTGTTCAATTAAAATTCGATTTGTCTAAATTTATTTGAACTTAAATACATAAACATAGTATTAAATTTATATTATTAATCATTCATAAAACAATTTTTTGTCACGATCATAAAAATACAATCATTTTTTTTTCATTGTTATAGTGTTATACTTTAAATAAATATTTAGACACTTTATATACTTGAAATTAAAAGTGTGTATGGTTAATAATAATATTATATACCGAAATAATTATGCGAATAATATAGTTTATAAAGTTTATGTTGTGATATTAGCGTAAGCAATAGGACTACCACAGGAATACCTGCATTAAATAAGTATATGGACTTATAACACAAGAACTCATGTTAATGATATATAATAACATTGATCCTATAAGAAATCATAATATTATATTATATTTGTAGGTATAGATATTATTTTATTTCCTCTGTTGAAACGTTAAGCACAAGTTAGACTATACAAATACTTTCCATTATCCAGATATAAGTTAGAATTGACCTATAGAACATATAGTTTTAATTTTAGACTATGATGTCTGAAATATTCTCCTTGTATTATTCGCTCATAATTTATCATATTATAAGAAAACAGCTTCATATTATATTATATGTAAATTTATATTTAAAATAAAATAATTTTATTAACATAATACCATTCATATAAAATATCGTAATTTTTTAGACATCAATAGAGTCCATCATAATAATAATATTATTATAGGTACCTAAAATTGTATATTTTATATTTCACAATCCTATTTTAAAAATAAATTGTTGATTTGACAGTTAATTTATAAATTTAAACCAACGACAGGTATGTTTAAAAACATAAAATATTAACAGCTTATAACAATAATTGAACAAATTTAAATTTTAAAGAACAAACAAAAACCTACACAGCATTTGAAATTTGAAACTTTAACTTCTTACCAATATCCAAAAGTCAAATTATTTTTTTTTTATTCTGAACTTTAAATTATACAAAGTTGAAATAAGCGATTACACACGAAATTGTTTTAATATACCAACAGCCTTTGACAAGTTGACTGATGGATGTTTATAAAATGATTTTCAAGTATTTTTTATGTTTTATTTATTTACACAAATATTTTACATATAAACAACACTAAACAGAAGAAACAGATGCAAACAATTTTATAATTTTTTCTGGACACTCCGTAAAGAATAAAACGAATCGTTAAAAGCCCGTTGTTAAATTGCAGTAAAGCATAGTCAAAATGACAACGATGTGTACTTCGTGTAATATAAAAAAATCAAAAAATCTTATCGATTTGTTTGCTTTGAAAGTCAAAAAAATTTTAAGCACTATTTTAATGTTGTTGGTAATCGTTAACGGTATACAGATTGTTGTATAGACTTCAACAATGAGTAGCTACCTGCGTGTACATGGTAAGTGGTTATATATTATATACCTAAGAGTTTGTTTTATATTTTAAAGTGTACATACACTAGGTTTAGGCAGTGGATATTTTATCGAAAGTCTTGTTGTTGTAATATAATAATGAGGATATAACGTTAAACAAACTTGCTGATCTGTTGCTAACAAATCTCAACTGTCTCGTTATAAGGAATGGAAATTCGAATAAGCTGTGCATCAAAATATTGAGGCACACGAAACTAAAACTTTTGTATTGGCACCATTAAAACCGTATACTACCGAAAACCTTCACATTTTACTCGAGTATATAATATATTATAATCTTATAGGTAATTTAAAGCTTATAACGTAAATCGATTTAAGTTTAATATTTGGTGACTAGGTACATAACTATTTTTATGTTTACCCGTTATTTGTTTAATGATAATAATATGAATAACTACGAATATGCAATTATTATTAGGCACGTAAATAGTATTCGGAAAATAATAAGTTTGAAACGAATTAATAATAGTACCTATCAAAAATGTATTATCTACATACACCACTAAGAAAAAAATATTATTTTTGCGAATATATAGTATAGATAATATGGTTTACGGTCCAAGCTAAAAATTATTATTCAAAATAATTAAATTTTTGATTACAAATTTTTGATTGATTTTCGTTGAAAAAATGTATTATTTTTATACTTAAAATGTATCTAATTTACGTATGGTTCACTTTCAGTAGTAAGCAATACGACTTATACACGAAAATCAAATTACAATTTTATTTTATTTTAAAAACCAGTGCATTTAGAAAAAAAATTAACTATTTACATTTTATTTTTTGACCGTAAACCGATTACTAAAAATGTGTAGGTAAACCTTGTTAATGTTTTATCTCGGAGATAATTCTAATAATGAATAGAATAGAATAAATTAATACAATATCTGTATTCAAAGCAAACACTGAGTCGTTGTTATTCTGAACAGCTAAAATAAGATTAAACAAATGTTTACAATATTACAATTGTCAATAAATATATATATATAAAAATGTTTGAAATCAAAGTAGCTTACATTAAAATAAAATAATATTTTTGAGTAATTTTTATGCAACAATTAAAGTTTTATAATTTATCGCCAATTTTCTTTGTCGATATAAGCAACAAACACCGGTTAGTATTGAATAAAATTGATGATTAAATAATGATTTATATAATTAAAATAATAAACCATTATAGTTTATGTCTCTACTTATCTTTCAAAACATATATTTTGTAAACTGATATCCATAAATAATAAAACTCCGTAAATGAACAGCTCTTTCATACATATATTATGTTGTGTACCTATACTGTAATCTGTAGGTACTCAAACAATATTCAGTATCTTAGGTTTAATAACTCATTTTTACGAGGAATAAATTGTAGTCTACCCAGATAATTAAAAAAAAATATAAGACATAATAAATACATTAAATATAATATTGAACTCTTACAACTATGGCACTATCATTTGTGTTTTTAATATTTAACGACAGTAACAAAAAATCCATAAAATATGTAGGAATTCTAATTTCAATGAATGCATTTTAATATTATTCATATTATTTAACGTTTTTCAAAACACAAAAACTATGTCCTATATTAAAATGAATTATTTTATTTTTCTATACATTCAAATAAAACCAAAAATAGTTTTAACAAGCTTATCAATTATTAACGTTTTAATAATAATTGAACCAATAGGTAAGTAATTTACCGTCGACTTAATTATTAAAGGACAATATAGTATTTTGGATAAAAGTAAAATAAACTGTTTTCGATATTCTCCGAGTATTAGGAGGTTAACAAAGGAAATCACTAAAACATTTAGTTCACTATAAAAATAGCGAGCAAGAGTGGAAAACATCAGTGTTACAATGCTGAAATGTTGGTGTCTTATTTATTACGAAAAAAAAAAACCATATATTAGTGTATAAACATTTGGGTTCGCTGTATAGCGTACAGTATATTAGTATAGGATAAAATATAGTATTAGTCTTAATATGGGGTTGAACAAATGGTGTGGGTACCTATAGATGAAAGTTATATGTTCTCAGTTTTACCACAGTTTAATATAATTAATTAAAATTGTACACACTTAACGAACCTATTTAATATAACGGTTATCGTCGAAACATTTAAGGTGTTTCGACCCTAACTAAATTGTACAAGTACATTTAATTTACTTTTGAGCTCTGTTGATGTCGATCATTTTCGATATTGTTAACTGAAATTACCATATAGAAGGTATAATCGTATTATTTTTGTTTTCCGGGTAAATGGCGTAACCATTTTGTTTTAATCGCCAATGCCTCGTGGAGTGAATTTGAAAATGCCTGGGTTCTGAACAAAAGAGCATTTAATTCTCACATTCAAATCCGAAAATAGTCGCATACAATATTATATAATATTCTGCTATGACTATTATAATACTGGCACGTGTCTTTATTCTTTACTGCTCGTGTTTACATTACGACTATTATTCGCCTCTGTCCATTCGCCATGTGATCTTTTCTCCGCAACAATAACAAACGTCATGTTTTATTGTTTTAGAAGCGAAAGAAATCGTACATAATATGATTTTCAAACAGTTTATGTTTCTCGTTTGCAGACGCAGAACAAATATTTTTCCTGATTACATATCGACTTAAATCATTATTTTTACAGTGCTGTCCGTTTTAAGTAGCACAATCTTAACGTCTCCAACGCATGTTAACAAAGTCGTGTGGTAGTTCAAATCGTTTTTCGTCGACCTTTCTGTCAATTCCCACACACATCAATAATGGCTTTTTTAGTTTACAGCGACGCTAACGAACAACGCTCGCCATGCTTAATTAATAACAAACATTCTGATAAAATGCAAATTGACTGGTACACGAATTTTATTATTTTTAAATATCTTCAAAAATGCTCAGCTCATTCGTCAAAATATTAATTTCTTTACGGTCAAATTTTGTGAGTTAGACTTATTTTAAAACTCACAGTGATCTTATATTGCGCGTATATAACTGTGCAAATTGTATAAATAGTGATTTTACAAAACTCCATTCAAAAGATATGCAACGAATTAGAGGGTGAAGTAAAAAGTGAAACAAACATCTAAGAAGTTATTATTCTATTAACTGGTAAAATGTACAGTATAATTTGATAGGCTTAAGTTCGATACACTATACAGGCGATAATTTGTTTCGTAACGAAGATAGTATCGTTTAAATGACGTGATTGTTATTCCGTGCGGTGTAATAATATTTCTTGAAGACATCAAACTTTCGTATGACTTTTCGGAGGGAAAATAAAAAACATAACGACTGAAACGAAAAAAATCGTTGCTTTCGAAACGCAGTCGTATATAAATGTAGAGAAACGGACCTATTATAACTTTTCAGATGCGCAGTAACGCCACAGTTGAGCTTCAAAGTCGTTGAAACTTCAAAAAAAACTATGTCATTAAAACCGTTGGTTTAGAAGCATGTTGTTCTCCGTTAGCCCAACACAGTTTATTTTTCGGAAATCTCCGTGCCGAGGAAAAATTTGATCGAAATAAAGTGAACGGAAAAAATAATAATAATAATGATAACGATAATAACAACAACGACTTGCCGGCGAGCGGGAGAGAAGAACGCGCGGCGAATAATGTATTGCGACTGCTGTTCGGACCCGTTTTCCGCGAGCAGATAGTGAATGAAAAAAAAAAGACCATTCGCCTTTTTCGTAATAAGCCACCCCCGAGGAAACGGCGGCGGCGTGGCAAAAGAGAGTTATATACGAATACAAGAGGACCGGTTACCGGTTTAAGAGAGATTAAAACACGTAGATTCGATGGCTCGAAAAGTCGAAAGACGTACGTGGTGAGCGCAACTGCGTACTATATACTAATTAAAAAGTCGATTACACGCGCATTTTCGGCCGACGGGCCGGTGGTGCGGGGAGGTAGCGAGCTTATATTCGTTTTTCACGATAAAACTTTCAAAACGACGGACGTGACGAGAGTCGGCGAGGACGCCGCCGTGTCGCGGGGAACGGAAACGTTCGCAGGAATTCAACAATTAATATGTAAATTTACGCGCGTTGGGAAATCCGAGTGCGTGTACATATCGTATATACGTATATACGATAATGGCAGAGCGACAGTGGGGAGGGAGAGACTTTAAAGACGACGGATATACTGCCAGAACCCGACGGAGGTGGCGGGGGCGGGTCGGAAAGAACCACGCGCGGCTGTGTGTGAAAAACAACGTTCGGGGCGCATTGAAAATCGAATGAATAAGCGTTGGGTGTGAGAGGTGGAATAAATTTCGGACCCAGATAATAATAATCCAGTCATTCTTATACAGCACCGGCGCGGCACCAGCTCCTCCACCGCGTCAATCCCCGACGACCGCGGCTGCAGTGCAAAGACGACGACGACGACGGACGGACGGATCATAAAAGTTTACACCCCTCCTCCATCGCAGCTCCTGGCAATAAGGGTTAGCGAAGCGGGCGGTGTGACGGAATTAGGACCAATGTATTATATTCTAAATGTATATATGTATGTATATTATATACGTGCAGTCGCGCAGCGTCCTCTGCTCCCGTTTGAGGGGGCGACGAAGACGGCGGTGGTGGTGTTTATGCTAATCGACGCGAGAGAGGTGTTTTGTTTAAAGCTAATAAGCTTAAACAGGATATCAAGAAGTATGTCGCCGTGTACTCGGCGTATTATATACGTCTTTCACTGTGCAAAAGTTTTCGCACTTTTGTGTGTTGTATACGACCGCTTTCTTCTTCTGCGGCAGCCACACTCTGTAGGCGGCTCGCGGGGCCAATATAATAAATTCTTCGCGCCTTTCCCGCGGCGGCACACCGACTTAATCCATATATATATATATATATATAGAGAGAGAGAGAGTGAGAGATATATATATAGAGGGTATAATATACCCAAATATATCCCGATTCGGCGGCGACCAAACTTCTGAACGAACAGTTTTTCCTCGCCGCGCAATAATTATCTTCGGCGTTTTTCCGGGAAACTTTTAAAATCCCGATTTTAGATTATCATAATAGAGAAGAGAATGATGTCCTATTATAACACGCATACTATTACGTGTAAGTATGCCAGTCACATCGTCCCAGTCGCCACGAAAATCTTCACCAGTAACATGCGACTTGTGAGCTTTATTTTGTTTGACGTACTTCTCTAGTTGCCTTAGTACCTATATAGTCACAAACGATGGAAACCACCTGCGATCTACCTTGTTAATTCTCACAACTTTCATCATATTATTTTAACGGAACAACACGACTACTCTCACGTGGCGACGTTAAAATGCGCGTTTAACGGTTTTAGTAATATCAGTTTGAACGTATTATACAATTTAAAAGGCTATAATATTATATAATATATATACCATCGATTTTCATCGAATTTCATTATTTAGACTCTTAACTCTAAACTCTTGGAAAGTTATCGTTTTTAATCCAACAATGAAATTATTAAAGTTACAGTAAAATTAGAAACCCGCAGACTATTTCATAAAAGAGTATCGTACCATATCAATACGAACTATTATTAAACCTGTGGTGTTAGCGCATGTCAATCAAATCAACAATCGTGGGAAAAATCGATTCCGGTACGCCTTATAATATATTAAACAATTTTTTTTTATTAAAAAATGTTCGTGACTTAAATCTACTAAACGTAGATTTATATGTTTACAATTTTTAGCGTTAATATATCAGCTGTAGTCAAATTACTATTATTAAAATTTAACCGATTACTATTATACAATAATTGTTTTTCATTTTTCTTATTACAGTCTATTACAAATATATGTTTTATAAGTTATTTTTACAATGGAAAATAACGAGGACTGAGTTAATTCAAGACACCTTGGATACGACCACGTTGGTTTCTGCGTTGATGTCTATTCATAATGTATTGAGTGTTATGGCCCGCATTGTATATATCAATATATAACTGAATAGAAATCTTCCATAGACCTAGTACCCTTATGTATCAGTGGCGGCTAGATAGTAGTATCATGCCCCCCCCCTCAATCGCGGTAGTTTTCCTTTGTTTCACACAGTGTTTGGCCAATTTTGAAACTTTTTGTACTTTTGCCTCCCCATGCCCCTCCCAAAATTAAGCCCTGGATCCACCACTGTTATGTATAATTTTTGATTGGTATTTTGAAAGTTGTGTGCAGAGCATCGTTGCGAACTGACCAGAGAGCATTTCAAACCACAATTAGATCTTTAGACTGAATAGGACTTGTATTTTGTTTATGTCAGTTATGGTAGATTTTTCCCAGACAGAGAAGTAGTAGTGGTCGAATAATTAATTTATATTATAAAATGAACAACTCCCAGCTCAGTTAAGTGAGACGATTAATTAGTGGATGTAATAATTTTAAAAGTTGCGAAATCAGTTTTTAATCTATTGATATATTGATATTACACTCAGATATTTGACATTATCAGGACACCACGCTAAATAATTTATTGTGGTAATCGAGCATCATAATTGATAGATATTATAGTTTTTGGGTCTAAGTAGTGTAAAAAGAACTGCTGGAATTTTCGTCGGATTGAGGATGATTTTTCATATATTCGTACATAAATACATTAATACGTATTATTATAAATACATCTACCCACATAATAATGTAATACCTATGACTTAATCGAACATTGCAAAAATCACGCGGCGTAATATACTATCGTGAAATCTTCCTATACCACAACGTTAGGATCGTGGAGCTAGGTCTGGTATCGATTTCCTTGTTAAGAAAAACACCGTCGTCGTCGTCGTCGTAGGGTCATGGTAATAATGTAATGTATTCAACTCGGAAATCGTGTATTTGTGTATATTATATAATATATGTATATACACATACCTATAATACTGGTTTGTTTATAGTTTGGGGACGCGCGACGAGATAATATCATTATAATATCTACGTACACCGCGTAACTATATAACTATGCACACACACACACACACACACACACACATATATATATTATGTATGTACGTAAAGCGTGTCGTTACGAGAGACTATATTATATGTAAGCGACGATATTCGGATGAAGCTCGCGCGTGCGTTTGTATATTATTATAGAGAACTCGGCGAGTGTGGGACGAGCGGCGGTGAAAGGGCGAAGTAAATTGTCGTCGTTTGAACCGTATATATACAGTATATATGTACGGAATAATAATAATAATAATAATAATAAAGTATAACGCGCGTGAGCTTAGGTCGGTGGTGGTGTGTGTGTGTGTGTGTGCGGGTGGGTAGTGGCAGTAAATTTAGGAAATGTAATTAAAACCAGTCCGGTGAAACTGCTGCTGCCGGACTCCGAGCGTGCGAAAAACGATGACACCGCGGCGATGTCCACCTACCCCTGCGCAACTTCACCCCCTCCCCGCGAGGTTACATATTTTATGCCGCTCCTCGGCGCCACGCACCCGCAGTCGTCGCACTCCACGTCGTCGTCCGTTTCCTTCCGGATTAATTAAACCCGCTCCGGATACGGCTAAATCGGCACTTTGCCGGTTGCACAGCCTCGAAACTTTGCTGCGTGTGACCGCCGCCCGACCGCGGAGGCTGCAGGACGAACTGCCTTGCGGAGGGTGCAGGTGGCCGAAGAGGGGGAGGACACCGAATTATTATTATTAATATTGTTATTATTACTATATTATCTACGTGAGTCGGACCGAAGTTATCGCCTATCGTTGGGTCGGGGTACACGCGAGGCACTGCGAGCACATATTTAAAGTCATCGGAGAGTATATTACTATTATTATAGTCACATAGATAGATAATATAATATAAAATAACGTGTTTGCCGTTTGTCTGCCGGATAATGTACTGAGCTGGCAATTCGAGCCGCTTTTCGTTATTACACGTTTGACAAATAACTATACGAGATTGCATAACATTTTCATTGAAAGTTCGTTGGTGTATACAGTATTGATTGATTAACAATTTCATTAAGACATTTTTTTTTTTTTTTTAGATGACTACTGAACGCAAACAGAACACACGCGCTAAGTTATTACTACTCATCAAGAATAAACGTAATATATTACTAATTATTCATAAACTAATGATGGACCGTGACGACACGTATATTTCAAACCAAACTGTGGATAACTAAAAGAGGTAAACTACGCGAGCGTGGAAGAAGGCGACGATCGACGTTTTCGTGCCAAATGAGCAGACCAGAAGTCTAATCTTATACGATGAACTCAACGAGAGTAGAACAGTATGTGGTGAAGAAGACGGCGGATGCGACGTGCCGCAGACAAAAGCTTAACTAGGGGGGGCTCGGGTGGGCTTCAGCCTCCTCAGAATTCCTTAAGCCCCAAAACATTTTATTAATAATTTACTTATTAAAATAATGGCCGCCTAACTTTAAGGTCTATAGTTACGTCTATGTCCGCTGAAATATTGTAATATTACGGCGTTTGGAGAAGCGTAACTCGTCGTGGACTCTCGTGCACCCTCGTTCGCATTTGAATAACGACGATGGAATACAAAAACCCCATGGTCGTGGTCAGCAAAAGCCTATCGGCTATAGTCAACTAAACGGACTTGGCAGTGTTACTATTATTTTTATACTATAGAAAACGGTGGCCTGAAATTTCTCCGGTGGGTCTTACGCCGCCGTCGGCTACTGCGGCGCGCGGGTAATGAACGGAATTATGGCGGCCATAAGTCGTCGTTTATGGACGAAGGCCCGGCCGAGTGTTTCTCCGCGGACGCGATTAAAAGTTCCGGCCTTGACATAAACTAGTTCATTACCGCTGAAAGAAAACCGACATTAGTTTAAATTTGGACCCGCCGGCCCCTTTTTAAAAGGGTCACCTTTCCTTTTACGGACGGGCATTTACGTAATATACCGGACCGGGTAATGTGCGCCAAAGTTCGTTTACCGCTTTTCTTTCTACCGTGCACTCCTCGGACCTGCAGCCATAACATCGTACCGCTTCCTCCACCCACCTTCCACACGCTGTCCAACACAGAGTAAGATCCAATATCCCTCCGTGCCGCCACCGCATCGCCGTCGCGATCGTCTAGGGATCACGGCGCGGACTGTATATACACGCTCTTCCACCGACTTCTTTTCACTCTCTTCCTCTTCTCCATATACCAGCTCTAGATCTATTGCTATATTATCGTATCGGCTTTAGACAGGCTACGTAGTACATAACACGCTCAATCAGTGTATTGTTTTTTTAATTATATTACCATAATATTCAATTTCTTACCGCAGTAGATGCTTTGAAATATATATTTACTTTTTACTCTCTTCCTCTTCTACACCTTTCGAAATCTTCCTATATTTTTTTTTTTTTTTTTTTTTTTTATTAGCCCGGCAACTTGGGCCATTAGCTTTTTCCATATTATTGTATCGGTTTTAGATAAACTACACGGGGTTTGATACTCGCAATCAGTATATTGTTTTCTAATTATATTACCATAACATTATATTTACTACTGCAGTAGACGTTTTGAAATATTTTAATTATGTATACAAAATTAAAAAATCAAACACACAACAGCCATATAGGTATTGTTCACGTACTACACGTTGCTTAATATAGGTAAAGTCGGTTTAATGGAAGCCTAAAATATCTTATATCATGTATTTTAGAAAAATCTGAAGAACTCGCAGTCAATAAAAAGTCACGAAAATACAGTGATACGTGTATTCTATTTTAAGACATAAATTTTATACATTGTTAAATATATTTATACAGTATAATACAATTTATTAGAAACGATGAAAAGATTGCAGATATGACGTATAAATATAAACACACTGGCCGTTAGTTAACAAATAACAATAGTTTAACAGAAATGCGAAAACTCCAATAATAATTTATAATAGTAAATTACGGGCATTTTGCAAAACCTGACATTGATACAAATCTTAATAATAACTTAAATCGTAAAATAAATATTTTTTTGAGACATTCAATGTAATGTGTTTCGGTGATACGGCGACTACAAATAACTATTGTTTATATTATTGCTAAGTATAATGTAGGACTATAAATGGAGTATAGGGAAGAGAAACGATATAACTTTTAAGTTTTATAACATTGCGAAATGTTATATAGGTACTAGGTAGGTATTGAGAATACAAATTATGTTGATAAATATAATATTTTACAGCTTTTAAACCTCACTTTTAGAATGTTTAATTAACAATTACAAATAGCAATACAAAACTAAATTAATTTATTGTTTACTCTAAAATCAAACACAAGTAAGTTAATTCATACATTTTGAGTTATCTCTTATCGATGCATGATATAAAATATGAAAAAAAAAATCAGAATTGAAAACTATATACAATATTACATTGATTTGTGTGAAAATACACTCAATTCCAAAACAATTCGGATGTAGTTAACAATGGGATTTAATCCATTATTAATATTAGGTATAAAATTTTATATTCTCAAACTGCTATAACATTAAGAATGAGTGTAACGATATTCTATAAAATATTATTTTCGATACCTTCATAAAAGTGGGACAACATAGTAACTATTAATGGCATTTAAAAATACTAAAATATAATAACGAGACAAAAAACAATTAAATTATTTTATAGAATAAAACTTTAATTCAACTAAATATCCACAGAGATGTGAACTTATTGATACCTATCGGCTATCACATATTAATCATATTGTACATCTTAATATAATCTAGTATAATATACAGGGTGATTGTGGATGTCATCTCCATTTTTAATTTAATAATGAATTTATTTAAATTCTGAATTTCGGAATTAATAAATAAACTCAAAGATTATAACTTCAATTTCTTGAATTTTTTTGCTCTACTTAAGGCGTGTCTTGTGGTAAAAAAATTTTTTTTCAAATAAGGACCCTTTTTTTTTACCGTAAATTATTTATTGAATAATTGTTTTGAAAATGTTGATCTACTTAATTCGAAATTCAAACGAGTTTTTCAGTTATTAAAATTATTACATATATTTAGGATATTAGTCCTTAAAAACGGTTTTACAAAAATATAAAGTAGATTTAGAATGAATTGTATTATTTATTACTATACTTAAACCATGTTTACAAATTATTAATATTAATCACTGACATTTTAAAATTACCTCAGCCCTTATATTTTCCAAACCTTTTTTCAAGGACCTATAATATTATCTTTAGTATACGTAATTAAATAATTAAATAACTAAGCAACTATACTCGTTCAAATTTTGAAGCATCAGTTAAACCTAACTTAAATTATAGTGTAGAAAAGCAGCTCCCGTTTGAAAAACAAAAGTTTGTATCCCCCAGAACACTGCCTGAAGTAGTCTCAAAAAAATCTCAAGAATTTGCAAATTTGGACTTAAAGTGGGCGAGAACACTTGACCTATCACCGTGTATAACCTCGAAAATATCCATTCAATCTTTTTGAGCAGAAGAAACAGATATAAGAGATATCTGGATGTTTTAAAACTCAAATTTTAATTTTTTTTTTGAAAAGACTTTTGATCGAAACCTGATTGGAAAGTTTTGAATCGACAGAAATAATAACAAAGTGTGTGTAATAGGATCGAACGACTTTGGCAATAGGCGACAACCGGTTGTGAAGTATTATTTGAGGCCGGAATCGGCACACTATCGACCGGCACAATCTTGCCGTTTCCGCTGCAGTATAAGTCGTAAATTCATCTGATCTGTTAGGTACTTATAAAGGGCATGTGTGTGTGCAGTAGGTATATATATATAAACTATAATATTAACGTTTGGTGGACGGATGCTGAGCGGGTGCGGCTAAACAACGTGTGCCGATAACGCGACTCGGTTATCAGGCCAGAAGATCGGCCTGCAGAAGGGAGCAGAAATAGGAAGGACGACGACAACGACAACGACGACGACGACGATGGAGTTATGTGGGCAGGCTGACTGTCGTTGTACATTATGATATTATTATAATAGTAAAATATACGGTTCAAAAGAGACCTTTATGTTTGTATAGCTACTTATCTCTTTTGGGTGGGTAAGAGGACGAACGTCTTGACTGCGTTTGTGAGAGAGGGACGGGTAGGGGTGTGGAGTTTCTTAGATGTCTTCCTATTGAACTGAGGTTAGGTATTCTTTCGTGCTGATGCCGAACTTGGACCGCGTCTCAAACACTGCAGCAAGACTTGTGCGGGGTTTCGGTATTCCGTGATCTGATACCCCGGCGGTTACGTCTTAACGATTATAATATAATAATAATAATAATAATATTATGATAGGTATATTATTAACTTTGCCGTCGTCTGCCGAGAGTTCACTCAAAACTCACGCTAACAATATCGTCTACCTAAGATACGACCGGTGATAAACTTTGGAAACGCTACAATTAATATACGACCCACGCGACCGGTTAAGTAAATGCGTCTAACGTGGGTGCGTTAGCGGTTAATTAGAGCACTGCGGGTTCATTGAGAACAAACGGCCGCCACGGTTGTATGTATATAACGAACAAAAACATTACTGCACAACAAAACATCCATCTTCATTGCCGCCACCCCGTTAACCAGCTCTTCCTCGGTTATCATATTTACGCCACTGTAATTGTAAGCGTTCAAATCATTATAATATTATTGTTTCATAATACTATAATACGCGGAAGTACAGTTTGAACCTTGCTTGTTTGTTATAGGTGTGCTATGTGTCAGTGCCGCATTTAGACATTTTGCGCCCCGGTGCAAAAAAAATTGGAGCCCCCTAAGCTCCGGTGAAAAAAAAATTGCTCCCCCCTTAAAGGGCCCACCCAATAACCTTTTCGATTTTGAGAACAGAAAAGAGTATTTGCTTTACAATGTGTGCTTTTTTGAAAAATATTGTTTAGTAATTGCTTGATCCTATCTCTCCGCAAAGATACATTTGAACTTATGTCACTGAAACCTTGCTTATAATTCATCATATGAGTTGTTTTTTTTTTGACATATTGAAGTAGGTACTTCATGAATAAATAAAATAAAATTTTATAAAACTATGCAAATTAAAATTAATTAAAAAAATTTCAAACAGCTTAATACTATACATTTAACACTATTGTACTAAATTATATTATACAATACTGTTATTAAAATAATTAAAATTATAAAATTGTAAAATTTCTGACCACAACATTTTAAGAGTGGAGGATTATTTTTTTTTAAGTACAACTATTCATACGGAGCGCTTTTCCTATATGTTTGATTTTTGTACGAATCAAATAGTTATACCACCTAATTAAAATCACAAAAGCCCAACTCACGATATAGGAGGGGTGATCCCACGCTACTGCTTCAGACGTGGGTAAGTCAGCGACTATCGGATTTTACGTTAAACTACATATTATTATGATATATTAATATAAGATGTGTAATACAATATTATAATATTATGAATCATTTCTCCATCGTATTGGACAGTCTGATCAATATATTTTTAATGTCATTAGGTATTTTTTTTCCCAATTGAACTTGAAAGCTCTTACAGAATTAACCATTACACGGCTTTTAAGAAAATTAAATTACCTGCAGCGTACAAAAGAATATGCATTTATAATATAATGATTAGTGCTTTTACGATATCCTCATTAAGAGGTACATTTGTATAGCTATTATATTATGACATTGGATTCGTTTAAGATTGAGAATATTTATATATAACAAAAATACAATTAAAAAAAAAAGACTACATTTATGTTGTATTTTTTCCCAGGTGATAACACTTTATTATTTTACTAATTTTTTGAAACCAAACATTAAACATGACTATTGCGTAGTTTTACGATTTGATAAAACGAAAGATCCATACATGTATATGCGTAGAGAGCAAAATATTACTAGTTCTAATGATACAACTGGAGGTGTTCAAAATATAAAGTTATATGCAGTAACGAATGCGAATTGATCTATACAATATTTCACTGTAAATGTTTCAAACGAAGTGAATAGGTAATGAATAAGGTGTTTATAAATAATTCGAAACAAAATGCTCCGTTGAAAATAAAAACCTAAAAAGGAAATTTCCATAGCTTTGAGAAAATAGAAAATAGAAAAAATAAGTATAAAGGAATTTTTTTTAACAACAACAGAATATTAAGAGTAATTGTATAAAACTTTCAAGCTGTAATATCATATTGATAAACTAAATATTAATCAAAAACTTATTTAATTATTCGTGTTCGGCTGTACTTTATTTACGTTATTTAATACGATTTTTGGCTGACGTTGAATTGAGTCCCAAATATTGAATTGAGTCCCTCAAATATTTTTGGGTTATTGGAGTTGAGTCCGACCGATATTGTTTGGTTATTCGAGTTGAGTCCCTTCAGCCTATTAGCGTTACCCAGGAGACACCACGTGGAGGTTGGCTGTGTAGTCTCCCAAAAATGTGTGTTTGCTTAAACTAATTTTTTTTTTAAATAATAATAGTTATGTATCATAAAATAATGTTAATAATCATATACTGGCTGGTAAAAATTTAAATGATACAGATTTTAATATTACAGATTATAAAACTTTTTTTTTTTTAAATAATAATAGTTATGTACAGTAAAACAATTTTTTTTTAAAATAATAATAGTTATGTATCATAAAATAATGTTAATAATTATATACTGGCTGGTAAAAATTTAAATGATACAGATTTTAAAAAATAAAATCTGCAAATTTGTTTATTTATGTATTTATTTGTCTGCTCAGTTCAAGGTTGCAACCGGTAGGTAGTTATAACATTTTATCTATACGGACTCAATTCAAAGATATTAAGATAATAAGCTGGAGTCAATTCAAACACATAAAAGTAGCACAGACTCAATTCAATATCATCGCGATTTTTGGTGTTCAGAGGTTATACTTTTAAATTGCCATGTCGGAATGGCGTCAAAGTCATTGAATAATAATAATAATAATAATAATAATGATAACAAAAACATAATATAATATATTTATGTGTTTTTAGTCTGAATTTTTTTGTGTAAGACATATTATTTTGTTTCACCAGTGACGAAAAACAATAATTACGCCTCGGACAGCTCGTGTATAAATATAATGAGTACGTAGTTGTAGGGAACTGCACTTATTTAAAATAAAAGTTATCTGCTAATCCGAAAAAAAACCAATCCAAACTCAAGAATTCAACTTTTCCGGCTCGAGTGAGTGCAATGATATCATACCACGATACACGAACGATGAAAACTCTTCAACGTCTCGTTCGATCGTTATAAGTTTATGGATTTCAACTGAATCCTCGAACAAGTGAAACCCTGAAAAACTTACGTATTATCAATAATATTATATTTCAAGCGATGTAGGATTTGCTGCAATTTGCAGGCCGCCGTCCGGTATATCGTCGATATCAGACACGACGACGACCACCGACCGGAAACCGAGAGAAACGTTCGAGTGTGTGCGCGAGTGTATACTACGATATATATATATATGTTTTTTTTTTCGTCTGACAAACAGCTTTCGGTGTCTTAAATGACACTGTCAAAGCGTTATTTCTGCCGGTTGATTTGCGACACGAAACAGCCAACGGCCGACCGACGGTGATGGGGTGAGAGCAACAGCAGTGGTATAGGTAGGTATAGTGGTAGTGGTAGTATTCGATTAAACACCGCCGTCGTTCACTATACATATACGTACTGTGTGCTACGGGTTATAAATCGTGTCGGAAGGGCACACGTATATATATATTTATGTGACTATATATTGTGTGTGTGTGTATATATATATATATATATATATATATAAATATAATAATATATAAGCGCACATTTTCCCCTCAGTTTTTGAAAAGTGACCGTGTGCGCGGCACATCAGTTTCACCCAAACGGCCACGAGTTATACGACTGATCATAATTCTTTTTTAAATGGCTTCTTTTATATGAAGAATGACCGAGTCTTTTACACCGGCAACGGCGGCGGCGGTACGGTTTTTCCCATATCGGCCGTCCGCCAACAAATGCGTTTCACATTCTCTCTGTCCGGCCAGCGTATTTTTCATCTTTCCTCCGAGCCCTCGGCACACGTCAATGTTTTATTTATACTCGATTTTCCACGCACAAACGTTTTTACCCGTTCGATTACCACCGCCGCCACCGCCCCCCCCCCCCNGGAGACGAAGTGCGATCCACACCGCAGCTACGTCTGCCTCTTATCTCATCGTCGTCGTCTCGTCTCTCTCCACCACTGTCACCATTTCACGTCCCATGCCGATGTAATATAGGTACCCCTACACCTGCAGCTCGTATCTCATGACCTCCCCCGTTATTATTTTAAAAACGCTTCTCTTGTCCATGATATTAATATTTATTATATAGTTTTTTTTCCGAACTTTGGTTCCTATATCATTGATACACCCGAGCGCTGACGACGACCTGCACCGGTTTTGATTTTACTTTAATTGCTATATACTTTAAGGCTGGAAACGTTACTATTGTACGGTCAAATGTGTTTGATACGATTGATACAGAGTTTCATATGGAACGAATAGTATTCCGAGTTAGCTCAATCGCGTCCATAGAAAAAGACGTAATAATAATAATAATAATAATATTATGTGAAGATTATTGGTCGGAACGTGCAATTTCCAAAAACATTCCGATGAACAAGAAAATTAAGAATAACATTTCAACGAATATTATTAGTATAGGTACAACCACTACACAACTTAATAAACGGGTTTTCGTATGCGCATAATTTATACATACTGTTTTAATATTCATATGGCTTGGGTAAAGTTAACTTATAGTTTGTATTTGGTACGCATAATCGATAATAATATAATTCATTTGCCTTATATTAGAAACTTTAAAACTATAATTCAACATAAAACATGAAATACATTTCCACCGACAGATTGTACGACAAAACTTTGTTTTAGCGTCTAATCATGAAGTCGTTATCCTTATCGACGTAATATTATACGATTTTCACGATGGACCTCGTTTATGAACTCTCCCAAAAATGTCTACCATCCAATCCAAATCCAAATTAAAATAACTATTGTAATTTATTAATTTATTGACTAGACCGATTCGTTTTAATGATCTATGCTATATAATGCATTTTAACAAAACAATAAGTCCGATTACACATTACAATTGTTATAATTTAAAAATAATAACAATACAATTAAATATGTATAATAATATGCAATTAACATTCGATTGTGTGAATTGTAAATATAAGAGTGAAAGAATAATTTTAGCGTTGGAGATTGAATAATACAAAATATATATTCCATTTCCGTAACGGTATATTATACTATATATACAATACACTATAATATAGGTTTAGGTTATAGAGTACGACGTGGAAATATTGTTACTTTTTATAGGGCAAGTAAAACAATATTGAGAATATGATGTCTTGGATAGAAATTGCTTTTACTCCGAGATGATGGAACAAAAAGAAAATCATAATAAATATTTTTTTATATATATAATTTGAAAAGTTATTGCAAATACTCATCTATTTTTATAGGATTGCCACTGAAATGCCGTTGTTTTAGGTTTTGTTTACAAAACTTAAATTAAGTTTTCGAAAAAATAAGAGAAATCCGTTTTTTTGTTTCATATAACGTTTCATATATGAATCCATCCATTGTCGGTCTCCTCTGGTGTAAAAATAAAGAAAAATACTAACGCTAAATTGACACTGAGTGCGAGAACATCACAATTTTGTTTAATGCCTTTATGGTAGCGGTCGTTTTCTTTGTCGGAGAGGGTGTTCATCGCGCTGTATATATTGTACATGGTGTTTATAGACGCAGTCAAATGAAACTAATTTTTTTTTTTTATCCAACCCGAACGACGGAAATATTTTATTTAAAAAATAAACTCGTAACACGACAACGATATTCGCCGGAGAGAGTAACCATTAAAAATGTCACTCCGCGTATAATATGCAAGCGGTGGAAAAAAAATTGCTGAAAAAAATTGCCGCCCGGTGTGTTCGACGTGGATCTCGGTCAGTGAATATAATATAAATACTGCAGAGTGATTCCCCAATCATTCTCACCCCCCTTTTTTTTAAAAAAAAACGATGCAGCATTTTGTATACAAAAATACTTAAGGATTGTCCTGTGGATATACTAATACTTATGTCGACAACCCGTATTTTTCACTGTATATTATTTGGTGGATAATTTACAGTGAATATTCTGAAGTACCTATGTAATTCATAAATTCGAATGAGTAACTTCGGGTTATATTTTAACGTTATGTTCTAATAATGATACATCAACGATAATAGGTTTGGAAGGTACTGTGATTTGAAAATTTCAGTTATTTATTAATATGTTAGTAGTTTTTTTATAATTTATAATAATGGTTCAAATATAATAAATACTTGGTTCTATATCACATGTACTTTATATTTTTGTCAAACCATTTTTTGGGGACTATTATTCTTACTATAAAAATTATAATTACTTAAAAACCAGTAATTGGCACATCAAAATGTATAAAAAAATATCCTCTAATAATAATTTACAGTAAAAAACTTAAATAGGGAGTTCTCCAAAAACAACACAAGATCGTATCGCCACAGGACACCCATTAAGCGGTACAAAAAATCTCAAGAAAACACTGTCTTTATAAGAGTGGGTAAGCCTAAATAAAAATATTCCAAAAAA
Organism: Macrosiphum rosae; assembly: GCA_016617965.1. NCBI lineage: Eukaryota > Metazoa > Arthropoda > Insecta > Hemiptera > Aphididae > Macrosiphum > Macrosiphum rosae. Next base: position 21,795 of record WHPZ01581083.1, read on the forward strand.
ATCATAATCCGAATAAATTCATTATAAAAATGAAAAAAAAAAATAGGGGTGTCCACGGTCGGAGAAACGCCGCCTACACTATCATATTATATAATATCTTACAACGTCCACGTTCAAAAGTTCGTGAATAGCTAACTAGATAGCTAGATTTACTATCGGTTAAGGCAAGTGCCCGTTATATTATAAGTTTGCATTAGTGAGGTTACGGACGAGAGATGGTATACGTATTTACGGCACAAATCTTGTGCGCACGATAGACGAACACAGTTGTCCAGAACGACCGGAGCACTAACACTATAATAAGTTTGGAAGGTATGAGAGTAACTACAATTTTAAAATGTTGGTAATTTATTAATCTACTGACATAAGTTATTTTAATTTCTAAAAATGGTTCAAATGTAATAAATACTAGATTCGATATTACATAATATGTACTTTATTTTGTGTAAAACCATATTATAAGGACTATTATCTTTATCGTACAAATCTTAATTACTCAAAAACTACTGATTCGAATTAAGCACATCAAAGTTTCCGAAAAAATATTCTCTAATAATAATTTACAGTAGGCGGTATAAGAAAGGGTGTTCTCATTTGAAAAACAACACAAGATCGTATCGCCACGGGACACCCATTAAGGGCACGCCCGTGTATGAAAAAATATTTCGAAAAAATCCGAATAAATTCATTATGAAAATGAAAAAAAAAAAATGAATAGGGGTGTCCGTGCTCGGGGAACGACAGTATAGCCTGCAGTATGCAATATCTATCGTAACGTGCGCCGTCGGTGCGTCGGTCGCCGAGGAGAAGTTCGGCCACAGATAACAGAGAGATTTACCATCGGTTGGGGCCAGGGCCCGTTATATTATGCGTTTAGTGAGATTGCGGACGAGAGACGGTATACCTACGTATTTACGACACAAATCTTGTGCGCACGATAGACGAACACTGCATGCAGTTTGTCCGCACAGAACGACCGGAGCGCACTACACCCACACCGTATTCCACCGCCACCGGTGTGATGTACGCGCCACGAGGCATATCAAATAGCTGGAAAACTTCCAACCCGGCGACGGTTTTGCAATAATATATTATTATATCAGAGAGACAGCGAACCATAATGTAACGCCGTCTTCCCGGCTACGATTGTTATCCGTAGTCGGAAGTATACTATTATGGTGTGTACTACAGACGTAGGTATATATATATATATATATATATATATACATATAGTACAGTAGTAATATCATGGTAGTCGTACACGCGGTAAATGACGATAATTTTAACCGCGCGTGGTAATCGACTTTGACGAGATACCTGCAGCACTATAGCCGTATATACAATATAAATTATAGAAGGTACGTTGGCCCGCCATCAACAGCACGAGGTCGAAATAATAATGTCTACCTACATCAAAGCTATTCTGTGTACGCAGACGGTTTTGCTTTATATGATACATATTATATAGTCGTGAACGAGATATAATAGTAATAATGATGTGTAATTCATAACGGTATACAGAGTGATCCGAGTACGCGAGACACTTATCGGTTCAAAAACCGTTAACGAAAATATTCGTTTCGCATCGTTTTGGTTTGCTGTGATTTTTTCACTCTTTATAACGACGTGGTGCGTTTTTAATTCCTCGTTCTAAAGCAGAATATTTTTGGAGTGCTTCGAATGCTCGGATGTCATACGAATATTCTGATCGAGTAGTCTGCAACTGGCCGTATACGATAGTCGATGCTTAAGAATGAGTATTGCTAAAGCTAATTTTAATAATTGAAAAAAAAAAAATGTTGTGATAATAACCAAAATCAATGCTTAAAGTAGGTCTCGACCAACCTCTATTTAACTAACACTTTTTCTGTTCTTAAGCCAAAGTCTCGTTTATGAATATAATTTTCGTCACAAGTATATATAGCTTAAGCAATACTACGGTTGTCTACACAGGTTGGAGCTCGCCGATATGCTGCCAGTGAGCTGCTGTGTGTCGAAGTGGCGATCACGGGTACTAACGGCACTAGGTGTGTACTTGGCCCGACATTGAGAGGACCCTACACAGATATTTGTCGTCTCCGTCTTCCAAGTGCATAACATAACAAATTTACTCTTAGCAAATCACTAAATATTCAACTCGGTTATAAACTATAGTTTAAAAATTGGAGTGAATCGACCTGTTAAGAAATTTGATGGTGAGAACATTATAGCTGTGGTCATGTACGCGGGTTTTTTACGATAAGTCAATTATTAAGTGAGTTATGAGTATTTTTAATTTACTCTATATTATATACTCGTATCTCACTAGAAAATGTAACTTTCGTAAAAAGCCCACGTGCAAACACAGATAGCATTCAAAATTTTGTTAGTCCGCTCATCAAAACTTTTAACACTAATTGCTACAATACTATACATAATATCCGAAATTTAATTTTATAGATCAAGATCTTCCAAATAATATGTTGTACCGCGGAATATGAAATTTAAAAAATGTACCTATGTGTCAAACAAAAGTATAAAAAAAACTCAAGAACTGATGACGGTTAAAATAGTAAAAAATTGTAATTTTTTTTCTCCAAAAATTAGGTTTTGTAACTAGTAGTGTCTCAAGATAAAGTTTTCACAGCGTATTGTTGTTATACATTTGTTATGATATGAAAATGTATACTGTTGAGTAAAAGATATAAAACAAATGTTTCAATGGACCCGGAAATAGGTTTTCTTATACAAGGGTGATGTCAGCAACGCGTATTACAGTGCCATACTCATAATCCTATGTCATTGTATTTGCGACTTAAAAACCGTTCCGTGTTAAGTGACTTATTGGGGTATCCGAGGGTATAATAGTCCAGAAATCTAATCATGTTATTATCATTGTCGTATGTGGTATAGAATCGTTTAAACCTCGCCAAAACAATGGCAGCGGCGCCAAACGTATCGAGTAAATAAAAAAAACACGAACTATTCCATACTATCGAGGAGGCATTAAAATAACTTTTAACCATTCAATACTGCATGATCCAGTGTGGTATACTGGTTACACTGCATAACCCACATAATTATAATAATAATAATAATAATAATAATAACATTATGTAGGTTGACAATAATATGTAATACTATACCTATGAGAAATGATCTAGGGACACCATTTATCGCAGTATCATAGAGTAATAGACTATGGATACAAAATATAAAAAACAATATTTGAATAATTATAATAATGTACAAGTATAATAATAGACAGCTACATGTTTAGTATTTCTGAAATGCAAGCGAGTTTCTGATTAGAAAAAATTAGTGTAGAATAGAAAATCAAATTCGTTGATTTAAAAAAATTCAACTTTCAGTAAATGGTCATAATCACCTTTACATTATCATTCGGTTATTATGCACAAACTAAATTATCATGCTGGCACTCAGAACACGTTTGTGACCAAAGCCAAACACCACGCCACACCATGCCACTTTTATATTATTATTGGTTCATATAAATATAACCTTTACTAATTACTTCCACATTTAGATATAAACTAAATAACAGATGAACTTCGTGGTTATCTATACAATTATTACTATTGTTTTTTAGCTACAATAAAATAAATAATCAATTTCGTTTAGGACGGATAAACGGATAAGTGGTAAATTTAAAAATAATTTTGTAGTTATATTGGTAAAACCTAGGAAACTATTGAGATTATCGAAGAAATAATTCTGTCGAGTATACTAACACATTAGATAATATTACTATCGATATTTTTTTTATTATTAAATATTACCTTTGTTTAAATAACACTTTAAGAACAACTTACATTAAAAAAGATTAAAATAGATCTTTGAATTTTGAGTTCGTAAAAAATCTTAAACATTTAATGGACATCAAAAACGTTTAAAAGACTATAGTTGCCTTAATTAGGTACTTACCTACCCATTATTGAAAAAAAAAATACTTTATGTAGGTACAATATGCAGAAACTTGTATTTAGTTTGGTATTTTGTATTACGTCTATTTACGAAGTTAGGAACTTGTTCAAAGTTTAGTAAAAGAGCCTTTCATAAGCTTCCAAAAGATGATTTGGGTCAAAAGATTATTATTATGAAGATGGTACTCGAAGGGTTTGAAGTTGTTTAAAGATACAAGTGGTGTTCAGCAATAGCACTAGATAGACTCAAATTAAAAAGACTGCAGGAGTATACCACTCCGACGTAGATAGGAACTTTGAAAATCTTGACAAACTTTCGTTATTAACAATTACACCAAATCAGTAACATAAAAATACAAAAAATCGTTTCTATTTATGGTGCATAAAAAATATGATCATAGAAAAAAATATAAAATGCATCAAACTCATCAAAACCCGAACACTTCTGAAATCGTTTTTACGAATAACATTTCTAATAAACGAGTTATGAAACTATGTAATATCATCAGTAGACAGCAATCTTTTTATTTATTACTTAGACTTGAATTATTAGAGTGAAACGTGAAATGTTTGGTTTTAAAATGATGTATATTTTTTGTCCTTATTATGAATATTGTGTCTATATAATCAAGTTTGGAGTGTTGTTTTTGGTAGCAAATAAGATATACTTTAGAATGTAAAATTACGATTTTCGATATGATCCTGATTTGAATAATAATAAAAAAAAATATTGGTGAAAATAATACTTATAGGTAGCAATTTGAAGCTATCTATATCACAAACATATTTACAATATTCTACGGTACTTACATTGGTATTGGCTATATTAGTTATATTAGTTATGCGCGATTTTTTGTGATTATTTACTGAATATTACGATAATTTTCATTTTATTGTAAATATTATCTAACATGTTAAAATATTCTTAGAAAAATATGCTGATTCGCCTGTCTCTTTTGCTCAGAATTGATATTTGCATCATTGAGTTCATACTTAACACATCAATTGCAATAGGATTTACTCAATGATACTTGAAAGTTGAAACGTACTTTACATCAAAATAAGATCTTCAAATTTTGTTTTTTTTCAAAATAAAATCAGAGCGAAATACTTAGAAGTTAATGTAGGTTAGGTTAGGAAAATATTTAAACGCGTGTGTCTAATCAGATGGATTTTCGTATAATTATTTACAACAATATAACTTTTAAAGTAAAATCAAATGCTGTTTTATACAATTATTGAAATAAACAAAATATAAAACAATACTATTAAATACGTATTAAATAACAAAATTAAACTAGAGTTTAATGCAACCTTAAAATGTTTGAATTAAATTATCTTAAAGTTTACTATTGAAGATGGACCTACGACGGTTAGGTTGGCGAAAATTATATAATTGCATATTTATGTGCTTATTAATACCTGGGTACCGAAAACGTAACTTTAAAATAAAAGGCAGGCATACCTATTCAATGATCTGATGGGAATATGGTTCATAATGTTTCTGTAACGACAGTGCTCTGGGTAGAACGGTAGATATTATCGAAATAGTGTTGAGCATGCAAGTTGTTCTAAAGTTGTTAATACGATAACAAAATATACACTGAATTCGACGATTAAAATGTTCAAATATAAAATCCCAACTGCAAACGCTCGAGTATGATGGCAATACTATATATATACGGACACTTATCCAGTGAACGGTAAAACTTTTATTGCGAACACATCGTCGATTAGCCGACACTTAAATGCAAATGGGTTTCACTACTCCGAAGGTTCTCCCACCTGTCTCTCCCCCCCCCCCACGGCTGCAGACCTGTGCCTGGATTATACGTTCTCGGCACAATAACAACCTCCCGCTCGAATATAATACAATAAAAACTAATCCGGCCGACTTACACGTCCGATCATTGCCACTAACCCTTTCGTTCGGCGGAAACCCTTAACTGCCTCTACGGGAACACGGTATACGTGTACAGAAATACAGGAGGATATATATATATGGTGAGAGAGAGAGGGAGAGAGTAAGAGATTTACACAAACACACACACACACACACACACTCGCACCTACACGCACGGGAACGAGAGCAAATAGATAGGACTGTGAGACGACGAGAAGAATGCGGTATGGAGCGAGAGAGAGAAAAGTCCTTGTCCCGTTTCCCGGGGGACAGACGCGGGATGACTCGGGTGTGCGGTGGTAGGTGGCTTGTGCGGAAATTATAAAAGACATTAAAAGTAAAATATACGAGTGGAACCTTTTAAACTGGCCAGTGATTTAATGAGAACGCCATAAAACGCCACCGCCGCCGCCGCCGCCGTCGCCGTCCGCACTTTTGTAAAACCCACCGCGAGACACATACAATACATATAAATACGCGGCGGCGGACCGGGGTGGGCCGCGCTGGCGGGTGGTGCACAGCAGTGGATTTGCATGTGTAATAGCCGGAGCACCCGAAGACAAGGCGGCCCCGGGGGTTGCGGTTATCAAGCTACGTAATGACCAAAGGGTCCCTTGCGCCAGTCACAAATCACTTTTGTCCTGCGGCCCGCACCGAGGCTCCTTCAAATAATAGAATAAGCGCCGCAGAAAGAGGATAAGCAAGCCGGCACCTATAAATTGTACCGTTTTAAGTACAAAACGCGTATAATGTGTTTGTAGATACGCCGGCGGCGGCGGCGGGCATCCCGTGGAAGGGTTTGTGGTGGGGGGGGGGGAGGCGACACACGCGGAGAGATTTTTGCATCTACGAAACCCTTTTGTTTCTAAACCTTTTTTTTTTCCGAAACAATAAAAAGAAGGGCCCCTTTTTTCAGTCGCTCGGGCTCGTGTTCGTTGTATATATAAGCGGGGAGCAGAAATTAAAACGGAAATCGTAATTCAAATCCGTTGGCATCTCTGCTCGCACGAGTTTCCGACGAAATATATATCACGCGGGTTTTTCTTGTTCTCTTTGGTGAAAACCAAATTATCATGTAAATACGAAAATCCAATCACTAACGTACCACGTACCTACCTAAAAATGTTTACTGATTTAATGTGGTCATTTGCACACATCACTGCGGAGAACGCGGAGAACAATAATTTATTTTTCAGCGGCTATAAAACATGTCGTCTTAAATACGTCTTAAAAATAATAACAATAATATCTCTGATCTCAATAATATTATTAACTTTAAAAAAAGAGACACCCTAAAACTGTCTTCAATTTTTACGCATTTATATTTTTGATATGGCAAAAGTGAAATATCTTATAAATAGTGTTTATATTTTATACCTACATACAAACCTGCTGGGAAAGTTCACTTCTTGCTAAATTGCTGATTATTCTAACCTATTTTTATACAAAGTAATATAATTTTATTTCAAATTCAATTTGAAACGAATTTGGCAACCTTAATATTTTGATAGTGTTTTTTTTTTTTATCAGATGGTATGAAATATGAATCCATATAAATAAACACTCATACAATATAAGTAATTCGCTTAAAATCAACAATCGTAATTAAACACTTTGTTAAAAAAAACAATCATAACTGTATGAAAAGTAACTAAAAACAGAAGTGAATAAATGAACATGTATCTTAATATCAACATCCGTAATTATATACTGGTAACTTACCTGATGGACTGACGGACGGACACAACATGAATATAAGGATGTTCAGGTGTTATAACTTCTAACACATGTTTAGAAACCTAACAACGGCAATATAAAGACGTGTTCTACACTTATGTCTTATCGTTTAGAATCCTAACGATTAACCATAAAATAAGCATCGGACGTGAGAAATAAATACCTAACAAGTAATAACATTAATACCTAAATCGAGACAAGTACTTAAATATTTCAACTTAATATATTAAACTAAAAATTATAAAAAATACATGATAATTAAGTTAATGATGGGCTTACTAGATCATATTATGATGAGTTAACAACGGAAAAATTACCAAAATGTAAATAATATAATATGCATTATGCGACTGATATTTAAAAGTAACTAAAATTAAATTAAAACAACATTATAATGTATTTACAATCATACTATCGTTATTGTTATAAATGCATTCGTGCGGAGTGTTATCGATGAATGCTGAAGAAATTAAAACCCGGATTTGAAATGTGTTCCCCTTTTACAATATTCGAACAATCATATGGAAGTCGAAACCTCCGTAACCTAATGAGATAAGACATGAATTATTGGACGTGACAAGGGGTATTCGTAAAGAGATTATTTTTAGATAACGACGAACATGGAAAACGCATCACAGACGGGTTTTTAGTTAGCAAACCCTCAATATTATGGAATTTTAGATAGATATATTCACGCAGTAAATAAAGGCGTACCGGATTCGCTGTTTAATGACATTAAAACTCAAACATATTAAATTATAATAAAGGACAGTACAGCAAACAAGACACTTAAAATACAGTATAATACCAAGAGATAAAAAAAAATATAATGTAGGTATGTTTGATATGTATAGTAAATATGTGCACAGTATATAGGTAGTCCAACCAAAATAAAAAAAAAATAGTAATTATAATATATTTATATTACCTCAGTAATGTATTGAATTCGAAAATAATTGATTTACCTACCTAATATATACAATATATTATATAGAGGTAGTCAATACAATCACAATATGTGACTAAAAATATATAGGTAATAATTGATATTAACTAATACACGTTTAAACAAAATTATTTGATAAGAGCAATTTCTATTAATTAATTTGTTATTATGTTTGGGCGTGAATACAATGTTATCATTGATATCACAATTTTATCTGATAATTATAAAATATGTATAAATTACTAAATGGTCCAGTAGCTTACAATAAAACTACAGAAAAACTTTTAAACAATAAATTTGATGTATAATAATAAATTTAATATAGATGTAAAAAGTAATACAATGTGAATAATTGTATGTTTGTATTTTTTTAACATAACAGCAAGGTTTTTCAAATTTTAAAAATTTCAATCGAGTTGAACATTTTGAAAAGAAAAAAAAATACGATTCGGCAATAATAATAATAGTTATTAGTTATGACTTATTAAAAAGTTGTGATGACTTCTTTCAATACCATCAATATAACAGTATTATGAAGACACGCCACTTATTATAATAACTCGGATACGTGTGCAGATACGTGATGAATTTCTGCTTTTTTTGTTTTGTTTTTATTACACCTATCTTGTGATTTATTTTATGTTCCGTATAATATTTTAGACCGTGTAATGCCGGTACCTATATACGTCATCGTAATTTATCGTTTAGTCCGTACACTGAAAGGTATAGCATTATCTTTAGTGATCAGTAAAAAGGGATCGGGAAGTTAAAATTATGTCTGATATAAATGTCGTCTTAAATCGAGAATAATGAACACTATCAAACATTAACAAAAGGGGAAATGAAATTTGTTTAACGATTATTTTTATTTATTATAATTATAGCTTTCACATTGTTAGTTTACGTTTATGTGCTCTAAAAGATATTACGCTCCGAGCTGCGTAACGAGTGACGCGGGAGACGTTGTTCGCTCTTCGCGAAGGGGAGAAACAGAATTTTGATTAGATGGCTTTCGGATGATTTACATTTTTCCCTCGTTTTCTAATTATTATTACGGCGGCGCGGATATTCGACGAGAATCTTAATCCGTCCGGACGGATTCACTCGC
>WHPZ01581085.1:4191-18921 GCA_016617965.1 Macrosiphum rosae
ATTAATATTGCACATTAATAAATTGCATGCTGAGCACTTCTCGCTCGCCACAAACGACAATAATAACAACGGCCGTCGACTTGCGCACGCACACGCGCGGGATGACAACACACATTACTCGTGCAAAAAAAATTTAGTGACCGCCGACGCCGCCCGTAGCCGGGCTCGACGACGACGGCGCTCGACGGTACCAAATCCCGACCGGTTCGAAACCGCCGAACACGATCAGAAACGTATCGGTATTGCCGGGCCCCCACCGATTCGGGTGTTGTGGACGGCACGCGGTGGCGGGAGGGGTGAACGGCGGACGCGGCCGTCGACCCGGCGCGCCGCGCGCGCATTCGGTACGAACAACAACACCGCACGCATAGAGAAGTGCCTACGCCGAAACACGTTCGCCACTTCACCAGTCTCGCCACCGGTTGCACGGCATTACGGCAGTCCGCTCCGTGTATCGACAAGGTCGCCCTCGCATCATCTACGGCTTCGTCGGCGTTTTCGCATCGTTGTTCGTAGGGCATCCAAGTCAATCTCGCATAAAAACCGCGGGCGCATCGGGGCTCTCTGGCCGTGATCGATTCCGGCCCGATGGAGGGTTTCAAGGACCAAGTGATGAACTTGTTGAACGGCAGCGAGGCGCTGTCCGGTGACAAGATAATGTCCGTCATCAGCGAACTGCAGCCCGTCCTGCCGTCGCTCAAACATCTGAAAGTGGTGAGTGCCGGCCGTAAACGTCATGAGCTGATTATATTTATTATATTACGGAATGCCCTTCTCCCATGACTAGCAGCTATCGTGGTCAAACGTTGTCTTATGACAGACGTAAACACTCAATTTTGTTGTTGGAAAGAGATAGGTAGTTGATACTTAATAAATTATTATGTTCATAATATAATATTGTGATTGAAGTGTAGGTGGTATACTATATTTTTCAAATAATGTTGTTGATGTCCTCTCTCTCGATATTAGTAGTTATAGTCATGTCTCATGTGCCATATACCAAGTCATGTGCTATCTTTCCCCTCCCCTGACCTCTTTCACCCGACTTTAAGTACATTTTCTAGTCCATTTCTTTATAGAAATAGTTACCTGAAGACTTCTTTATTTATTTCAGGGCCTGCATGGTCCTTACCAAATAAATACCTGTTGCCACGTGATTTCGTCGTACTTACGATTTATTCAACTGGCACGACAAATGACTACAATACCTATAGTGACAGGTGGCAATAATACTATAATATATAATTTTTCCCAGTAAACATTGAGTGATTAGTAGTTATATAGTACTCGGTACTCAGTAAACAATGACGACGGTGGTCACTGGTCATAGCAATAATGTAAATTTGTAGCCCTCGACTATAAAAAGGAAATGCGAATCACTACGAAAATGAAATATTGAAAGATTATGGCTATTTGCACTGTTCCTTTTTATTTATAATTGTGGGTTGTGGGTACCTTACTAGCTCACTACCTCATAACTCAAAACCTTCGTGTATCGTGCCATAATAATCATATGGATAAAGAGTACTACGTTTGACTACATGATTGAGTTTAATATTTTTTTAATGGTGCAATACTTTTTAGTAAGTTAGGTACCTATCCATGATTAGAGACACTTAGCACACCAATAGTAAAGCATTATAATTAGTATGTTTATTCTGAAATGAATGCGAATGACCATAATAACTCGTTTCAAATTTATTTTTATGTCTACCCTATGTAATAGATAGACCTATCTGTATTGTAACGTGTCCGATCGTAATAAACGAAATAACTGTACTTGGTACTTTTCGGATTCCAATAAAATTAAAAGTATAAAAACTCCAAGTACGTAGTTCTATATCGGGCGTAGGTATCTAAAATGTGTGTCGTGTTTTCATGCGTCCGCGGCAATAACCATGGCCAGTCACGATAACGATAAAACTTGTTTCTACAGCGCTGGGAGACTACGACGACTTACCTAATTATATATAAATACATTTCTATTATTCCGTGGCTATTCGGCATTCACGGCGTATTTCTAAAATCGTAACGAACAATTTATTATTGTTTTCGGGGCCCATTTCGTCGGGTTCGGCACTCGGCCTACACCCTGCACTTATCCTAGGTCCTGTGACGGCGGGGAACGGAGATAACGGAATTTGCTAGGTTTTTTTCCCGTCGAATTATTATACGATGACGGGGGAGGGGGGTCCTGCAGTATTGTTTTCTATAATATCTCGGCGGATGGATCTCCTAGGCCAAATTCCAACGGGAAACGCGCCAAGAGCTGAAGTTTACGTATAGTTTTCAATTCCAACACTCGTATAAAATGTAACGTCACAGGACACAGATTATCGTAAAATACTAAAACGACAAATATCTGCTGGCCTTTACATTTGTCTCTTATATTTACTGTTATAATTATTATAAATACAGTTGTTGAGTATCGAGATTATTTGATAATGTTTTAAGTGGCGGCGGTGGCACTAATAATTATAAGGAATGACGTTTGCCCGGCCTGCGATAACGGTACATCGATAAACAGCGGTCTGCGGAACTGGTAGACGCGCAGACGGCATGAATTAAAACCTATTTCTATTTTTTTTTTTTTTATAACATTATCGAAAAAAAGAAATGTATTCTTAGAAAGATTTCGCCTACGGATGTGCCACCGACCTTATCGACTTTTATTCGGTCGAGTTAAAGCCGATTTGGGTATGCAAACAAAAATAATATCAATCTGTAATTAATATGCACGTTTTTTTATAAAACGTCGTTTTCTTCCACTCCTGTCTGGAATCCGGATTATGTTTTTAATCGTTATCGGTGTAAGGTACAGATTTCTATTAATTTATACCATCGTTTCGGCAAGTTTCGGCTTACGTGCAGGCAGATAATATGCCAATAGTGTTGAACAGTAGAATAGGTATTAATGTATTGTTATAAATTATAATATTATATTCGATTATCGACTCAACAGTCGGTGGCAAGTTGTGACAGATATGGCAGTGTATGTCACCCTTTACTACCCTTTTAAGGTGCTACTCATCACAACAAAATACATTTTTTCCTCGACTCTTTTTCGAAAGGGCAGAAAATATTTTCATTAGCTTTCCACTATTATTAAAAAAAATAATTGACCTTTAGCGTCAATTGAAATCGCCCGTTTTTCAGTCAATCGGACTGCTACTACCGCGCTGTCTCGGTGGTACCTCATCTTTATTAAACGGACGAACATGTACTATAAAATATAATTACTACCTTGGTAATTTACAAATAAACTTATCAAACTGTAAATATTATGAAATTTGTAAAGCTTAACATGGGGAAACAAAAAAAAATACGATTCTGCATCAGGATGTATATCAGGAGTACTGCTTCAGACGTATTTTAGGCATATAATTTATATTCTAAAATAATACGAATTAAAATAGAAAGGGTGCAACGGCCTTTCTAAGTTAAAGGTAAAGGGATGTCTTGCACGCGCTTACGCGATATCAACACATCACTGCGGTGGGCGGTTTAGAAGTTGGAAATTTAATAACATCGCCACAATATAATTTTCAAAGTCGAAAATCATTATGCTTATTTAATCAATAAGTCTTAGTAAAAGTTATTGTAAATTAAAAAACTACAAGACTTTAATTTTGTCTTGATATCAAATAATTTTCGCCCCTAAACATTTTCCGTCCGGGCCAAAACTGCCCCTTGTTGTACCTCCTCATAACACGAAACTGACTATGGTGAACTAGATAGTAGCTGATATAGTAGTGTTAAGTATTATTTTGTAATATTATACATTATACCTACTGTCTCTCAAGTGTAAACTATTTGTTGAAACTTGAAAGTATAAGATTACGTAAATATTAAATGGAAATCCTTGTACATATGGTAGCAGTGGGGGTGGGATGGACACATTCCTAAGCGCCACATGGATCACATCATATTCGAGGGGCCATGTAAACTAGAGCCGCGAGCGGTTTCACTGCAATAACAAATTACAGCTTCAACTATTTTAATAAAAACAATTTTTTTAAAATGGCCCAGGGTTATTGGTTAAATATTTATTTAAATAGTTTTATTTTATAAATTATGTGTTTATTCAACCTAACCATATCTAGGCATCACTATGGAAACTTTTAAATAATTTATTAAACTTCTAATAATTGTAAGTAATGCTCCTTCCTTCCCCCCCCCCCATTGCACCATAGTAAATAATCAATGAGATCGTTATGCCGGGTAGATAACAAATTGATTAATTTAAATTACTTAAGATTTCTTAGATTATTTAATATTAGTAAACCAATCATAATGGCCAATGGGTCATTAAATCACGTGTAAGTGATGTCAATGTGTAGTGTATAGTGATTTGCTCACTATTGATTAGAAATGTTTAGTGATTGATGCAACCCAGTATTATAATAGTTACCTACTTACTATCGATTTTTTACCATCACAAATAAGGAATTATTGTTTGTTATTATTAAAGTACCTAATTAAGTCAAGAATATGTAGGTATTTACAGTTTACAACATAAGAACTTGTATAAAAGTCCAAAGAATAGTACCTTAACATTTTTCAAATTTCTGCCACACAAGAATTTTAGCTTTTTGAGTTATTGCTTAATTTCCTATGAACATATTATTAAAAGTAACATTTCCAAAATATAAAGATGCCATTAAAATTAATGAATTTGCTACATCATTTTTTTTAAGCGAAACTATTCAACCAAAATAACATACTGTTACCCTGCGCCCATAATACAAGTTACAACTTTGTCGAATTTTCTACCCACCTGTTTTTAATTATAAAACCCACTATTCACGATAAACCTTAAGTAGGTAGTGTTCCAAATATGAAATTGACGAAAATGTATGCACTAATTATGAAATTTAAAATATATTGCCTGGCAGGTTATATAATATATAACCTATAATTCTACTATTTTTACTCTATATTTATCTATTGTGATTTAAAATGCGTATTGAAATGCCTGCCTCTTTATCATAATTTCAATTAATATTCAAAATATATTTGAACAGCTTGACAGTGATGACTACTGATGAGTGATCATTAAATAGACTATGAAAATCTGTGTAGGCTTATAAGTACCCACATAGAGCCATTTATAATATATTATATACACAGCATTGAAATTATAATTAAGTTAAGTAGATTTATTATTATATTGGCAATATTTTGTATAACATTGTCGTTATCTACCATAGTTCGTAAATCGAGTTTTTCATTAACTAATTGGTTAGACCAACCGCACGCTACATTTAGCATGGCACGTTATTGTAATATTATGCAGTACGGTAGGTATAGATGCGCTAGAGTGTATAAAATAATACAATTTAAGTATAAATAAATTATATAAACACATTTGATACAATGGTACACCTATTCCGTTATGACTCTTCGGACTTGGAATGTGTTATTATGAATGAATAATAAAATATTTTGTATATTATGGTAATTGATAACTATGTAGGTAGGTGTGGATCTTGGATGAATAATATTAATAATCGTATATAGATAAGTGTACCTATTATATAGGTCTTATCAAAAATATTACGTATCTTATATTCGCAGGCCGCAGCTTATAATGAATAGGTACTAAAGTTATTAGTAGGCATACCTAATAAAATATGAATATACCTTCTATAGAGGTGAATCATTTTAAAGACTGGTGATAAGCCAAAAATATTAAGTTCGATTTTTCTTGTTATTAAATTGGTTTTCATTTTTAATACTATGGTTAGGAAATATTTACCTAAACCGTCAAATAGTTTTCTCAATCATATCAGCACGATGGTTTTACATAGGTAGGTACCTATAGCTCTGCTCACCATCGATCTTCTATTGGGATGAATGGATGATTGCTTTTGAATTTAATATCATAAGTATATTAATATAATAATATATTGTGTTGGGCAATTCGTATTACTTCACTATATAGCTTAGTTATAATATAAGGATACATATTTATAAATATAAATAATATACACAAACATTAAACATAAATATATTAATATGTATTATAATAATATGACAATAAGCTATGTTGCGAAATAATACGAATTGCCCAACACGACAGGAACTGTAACTGTCCAGTGTCCATCTTCATTAAACAAGTGGGCAAGTGGATGTCGCTCTGCTGTATAGTAAGTTACAGGTGGGTCACTGTATAATGGATGCTATTAAATTTGAATTCAATGATATAATATCATTGTATACGAATAAACGATTCTGAGCGGAGACTGTCAGTCTAGGATATTTTATATTTTTATTACCTATTAATTATTATTAATACAGTAGCCGATACCTAAGTAGTTGAATTAGTATTATAAAACTACAAAAAAATAACTAAAATCGTTATTCTTGGTTATTTAAATATGTCAAAATTTGAACTTAAAATAACAATAAAAAAGATGTTAAAAAAAATATATTATTGTAAAATCAATACAATTATCGTTCCGCTCAGAATCTAAAAGAAAAATGTATTAACGTTTACTAATCTGTATAAAATGAATATTAATTAGGTATTGAAACGTGTATATTTACTGCAACTATGTACTACTAAAATTATGTGTATCGAACAATTTTTTAAATTAGAATATAATATAACAATACCCAATACCCATTGTATCTTTAAAGTTACTTTTTAGTTGTACGGAACATTTTTTCAAAACTACTATTTAGTAATTATTATTTGGACATAAGTAATTCTCGTAGAATATTGAGTCTTACACATTTGAGTATTATTTAGCGATGGTGTTTTGATTTCTTTTAAGACAATTTATAGTACATTTGTACATAATAATGTTATTATTGATTTATAAATTATCAATTGTAAATAATACTGACGGTAGCATAGACCATACTAATAATATTACGTACATAATATTTATGTGACGTCGATGTAATTTTTATTTATATTTTATTACAAAGATTCGAGGAATAACTGGTTTTGTCAAGTCGTTTATCCATGTCTATGTTCTACACGTAAATAAATATTTAATACATTTTAATATATCTAGATATATAAATTATAAATAAAAAAGTGTTTAAAACTTATTTAGGAGGTACACAGTTCTGACCATACATTTTAAATGTAATAATATATTATTTTATTTTATTTAAGAATTGGGTCTTATATTTTAGTCTAAAACTAAAATTAAATGTATACAATTTTGTACTCAGTTTTTAATATTTTTTTTGTGTCTTCTTTTCACATTTTTGTCCACAAAATAACATCTGGCTTTATTACAGTGTTATAATTTATTATTAGACCCCAGGATTACGGAATGCACTAAAAAGTTCAAAATATACATGTACTTATGCGCTAATTATCATTAAAATATGCTATGTAAAAATGTTTATACAAATTAAAATGAAATTCTGTTTAAAAAAAAAATGATTAAATTAAATTAATTAAAGAAATATTTAAGCAATTTATTTTCTCTTTTCATATTTAATTAAATTATTTACTATTATAGTATAGTCTAATTACGTTGACTGTATTGTATTCAGTGACGCAAATGTTCTGATTGAACTGTGGTCTGTAAATTCAGTATTCACCTTCTAGGCAATAATGCATTAATGAAAATCAATTATAAAAGAATAACTAGATTTTTAAATATTTTTTAAGTAATTGACTTGTTATTACTTGTTTTTTGCATAATATGTTAATCGAGAGAAATAGTTGTCTAGCTTACCATTTTATTCATACGATTTTATTCCTTGATACAATGATACCTATTCAATATAATAAATATTTTTCTTTACATTTAATTTACCATACCACTTATATGGTTTTATTAACATTGAATGTAGACAAATTTAAAACTTTTTTTTTCAATAAGATTATCATAAGTTTGGTTGAAATAATTTAGTTATATACCTACTTATATTGTCCTGTATTTATTTATAGTGTTGGAACGAATTGGTTGTTAGGTTGTACAAGAAATTTTACAATAAACGTGGTTTTTATTGTCGGATATCTATAGGATTACTTTAAATGTTCATATAGCATTCTGATGTTTAGACACAATATTGTACATTTTTAGAAAGTGGAAACACCCTACTGATACGAAGAGGCATAATCACTTTATGGTTTTTCAAATAGATCTTTTTCCGACGTAGAAATAAATGTTGGTTACATTTCTATTGTAGTTAACATTATAATCGTCTAACGTTTAGTAACGTTAACAATTTGGAAGAATTAGGCGTATTGATAATGTAATTGATAAATCTTTCTATCGTGTCATATAATGAGACAATGAGTAATAAAAATAGTAATAAAAATATTTAATTATTCCAAAGAATCAACCAAATTTGCTACCATGGACAAATTTTTTTAGCAAGTGACTATACATTTTAAAAAACGTAGTTACCTAAACTTCTTCTCGAGTATAACATAATACTTATACGGTATACTATAGTACCTTCCTATAGGCTATATAGTCTATAGCCTATAGATAGGTAGGTTCTATATTATTATTATTATAGTAAGACAATAATAGAATATTCTAAACTATACAAACTAAAACAATGTAATCTTCAATTGGTTACAGTTTCCAACAATTGACCGACGTAGGTATAATAGTTTATTATTTTGATTAAAATAACAATTTATAAAATCGTAGGTATACGTATCGTACATAATATCACCTTATTAGTTATTTAATAACGGGTTTGTTTTCCTATAATTTGTACCATACCGTCCAATGTCCATTATTATACACATTGCCATAAAATGCTGCAATGAGCAAAATCGCTTTATAATACAGTTTGTGCTGCAGCTCATAATATTATTGTGTATAATATACAGACAACAATATCGATGAACCGATATCCTCTTATTTAAATGATAGACTATAATATTATATGCACTATTCACATTTTAATGTTTAAAATTATTTTTTTAACACTTACTATAATATTATGTTACTATGTAGCGATTTTTAGATTATGCGGGCTGTACACGCGTATAGTTTAATACGGCCATGAAAACTGAACAATAAATTGCACGTATACATTATTGATATGCCTTGTAGTGTGTGTATTTTTATTTTATGATGGTACATGACATACGTCATCGATGACGAAAAAAGTAGAAAAAAATATGTTCGACGGCAACAGTTATGTGGTTATTGGGTGGGTCATCTCACAGCTGGATGCGTCACACTGTCCCAGGAGCGGGTGAGCTACTATTACATTTATATTATTACTTTGTCACTTTTTACATTTTCAAAACAGACCTGCATTTTACTCTAAAGAGTATATTCGCGTAATGTTGAAGTGAATAAATGTTTATATAAGTAAACTGCCATATTATACTGTCTATACTATTCATGAATTACGGGTGACTTTAAAAATCATATTGTCACGTGCGAATAACCGGTTTTAATGTCATATGATATTAGCATAATAATATTACAACTACTATAATATTATAGTGTACAACTATGTAATTACGCTTATGTCGGCTCTGATTATGGTTTTACATTTTTACGATGATGATAACTCCATAATATGTGACACTCGTGTCACTCAATCTCATGTTTCCCTGTATTGTAATACAACATAGGATATTATGTTATTAGAAAATTGACAAGTTCAGTCGTTCAGAAAGAATGTGTTAAATTGAAATTGCAATTGTGTATAACCTAAACATTCTCAAATTAGAAGTTACACGTATACTAATTTCCGCTCTGAAACCCGTTTTTTGTGGAAGTTTCCGCTGTGGTTGATAAATTAATTTAAAAACTTACTTTGTATACGTCATTTAGTGTACCTATAGCAATTATTAACGAAGCAAAAGTCCAACACGAAATGCATGATAAAAATCTGCTATAGCTTAAAAATTAAAAATGAATTGCTTGTTTGAAAATTGATCGCCTAAAATGTGTCTTTTAGCATGCGATCAATATAGTCAGTGCGTGGGCTTATATATTATGCATAAAACATTCTAAACTGTAAATTATTTAAAATTATGTTTGATTGAAAATAGTTATTTTAAATTACTATACGTAATTTCGGATTCCTATTTGACTTTTTAAAATATAATTGTATAGGTACACAACTGATATATATTATGATTTATGACTATCGTAAACCTTTATTTACGTAATACAATTAAAAATAATCATTACTAATTTGATTGTTACGAACGGATGAACGTTTACAAGTATAAATCTATTTCATTTATATTTAAAAATATGAATTTTATAATAATATTATAACTAGATTAAGTTATATTTGATAGTGGCGAGTTCTAAAGTCTAAAAGCTTTATGTAATCGTTGTTTATGTTTATAATGTGTTGGCTTATGATTTAAATGCCAATTTCAAATTGTAATTATGTAAGTATTCTTAAACTCCATCAATATTCATCATAATATCTTACAACTGATCATATTTTCGTTGTCACTTAAAACCATGAAATAAATTAACAACGCCTTTTAACTAATTAACCGTGTCAGACGTGTTGGTTTTCAATATCCTAATAATAGTAATAATTTATTATAATAAGCATAGGAAAAGCGCAGAGTGCTGTAGTCAAGATATACCTACCTACCTACCTACCTACCAAAACAGAGTGTTGTTGTTTCGCTTCGCTTCGCTTACTTTGGTGTGAGATGGTGTTTTTACTATTATAATATACATTTGAAAGCGCGAAGACAAACTAACCAAATCAGAACATTATTTATTTGAGCCAAGCCATTTCTTAAGGATGGATACATTTCGCAGTGTCTTCAAATTTATATAATTTTTATATAAATTACTTCTTCAATATTTGAAATAATTATTTCTAACTATTTAGATAACTACTTATCAGAATCGATTTTTTAGTTATTTAAGTACACATTTAAAGTAATTAAAAAAATATTTTTTTGTATGACGTCCAACTGGCTTGTGTTACACCTACCCAAAACAAATAACCTGCGTATAATAAACAATGTTTATGTCCTTTTTTTTGTAATTTGCTTATTATTATATCGATGACCAAGAAATGCCATAAACTGAAAAAAAGTGCCTAGAAAAGATTATCTTAATAATCAAAGCATACAATATTGAATATACGTATTATATTATTATATACGACCATTGAACCTTAATTTCGAGACATATTTTTGTCCAATGTATTGTATTAAAATTTTTACCATCTGTTACCATATGCATAAGGTATTCAGGTCAGCTTTCTCTTTCTCAGTCAAAAATAAAATGAAGTCCACGTAGCGGTATAATATTAGACTTCACATAGATAATAGATGGAAACGTTTTCTATTATTCGTATTTTTATTTGATCTATATATGTATCGTGCCTTATTATATTGTTTTCACGATGATGCATTAATATACCTACACGTGTTTATTATGCTAAGCTTTAAAGAAGTTGAACCCACACGGTTTATTTGAG
This sequence comes from Macrosiphum rosae, assembly GCA_016617965.1. Classification (NCBI taxonomy): domain Eukaryota; kingdom Metazoa; phylum Arthropoda; class Insecta; order Hemiptera; family Aphididae; genus Macrosiphum; species Macrosiphum rosae. The sequence continues at coordinate 15,601 of WHPZ01581085.1, forward strand.
TTTTAATTTTTATACAGTCTTTCTCGTTTCTTTCACACGTGAGCAAAAATTATTTTTAATTATTTATTTATTTATTTATTTATTTTTACTTTATGAGCCTTAACGCAACATTTTGAGAAAAAAAGTTGTGAAATTTATATCAACAATATTTTGAATAGTATTTATTTGGACGGTAGTTATTATTTATTCCATAAAATAACAATTAACATCCTTAGTGACACAACTAAAACCACGTTTTTTAAAACATTTCTAAAGACACGTGAATACGTGATTATGTAAATACAAAATACTTCAAGCCTATTCTAAAGGATCTATTAATAATTGTAACTGTTCTAGTTTTTCCTAATATAATTTGCAATTTAGACATAATATAGGTATAATAATTGACATTTTTATATGTTTTTCATTTTTATGTACCTAATATTGGTACCTAATTAATTGTACGAACCTAACTCTTAGTAAGTAGTTCATAACAATTTTACATCTATCAGACAAGTATTTAAATATTTTAAGTACCTATAGTTTACTTGTTATAAAACCGTTTAAATTTTAAATTTTAAGCTACAGTGAAAGTATTAATATTTAATTTAATTACCTATTCGATGATAATGTGATGAGGCTCAGTTAAACAGGATTAATCAAATTTATTATAAGTACTGTATTATTCCAACTTTCTACTAACTAATAATAATAATAATAATAATAATAGAATATTATGAAATTAATATTGTTTTTTTATGAACACTTAACTATATAATTATAAAAAATAACCACATGTACCTATATTATAGAAAAAAAACTCCACTCATACTTTTCAAATACGACGATTTATCATTACTTTCAAACAGTTTATACCACGCCATAAAACAATAACACGACCGTGTTTTTTGTTAAAGTTAGCGAAGCGAGACAAATACTATTCAATAACAGATAAGGATTTGTAAAATTACAAATGTTTTATAGGAGAATTGAGTAAAAAATTAAGAGTATTTTGAATTGTTTGATTTTTCAAACAAGTTTTGCTAAGAATAATTATTTAATCTTTAAGTTGAATTAATATAACAATAAGAGATAGGATTGAGAGTTCAACATCTATGAAAATATAGGTATATTAACCGTTGAAATAGATATACAAATGAAAGAAAAACAACAATTCTTATACTGTTTTCTATGCGTTATTCATATAATAATGATATTTTTTAAATCTCATTTGAATTTTAGTATCATATCATATTTATAGTCTATTTGCGAACAGTTAGGTGAACAAAATTTTTAATTATTCTAAAAAAATTAAATTTTATTTATTCCTATATATATGTACGATATTATATTAATATGTAACTGTAGTGGAAGCGAGTCGATTTATATACAGATAAAAAACAAACCCGTTCAAAAATAATAAAAAATAATACTCTGATAAAGAGTGCAATGTGCATATAATATGTAGAAAGAAAACAATAAGATATATACATAGTTGATGATAAGTAAAATATTATTCAGTCATTTTTCATTCTATAGGCTATTGTTATTTAAATATATTCACCATTCATGTATAACATTACCTACGTGTTAAATAGTATGTACCTACGTACCTAAATTATATTATATCAATACGAATAATGCATTTTATAGTATTTTTTACTAACTGCTCAGTTATCTATGGTTACAATATTTAATTTCTATTCATATATACGGAGTGATCCATTTAACAAAAACGACTCATTATTTCAGTAAAAAACTTAAAACATTTAAGTTTTGGAAAATAGTTTTTTTACATATAGTTTTAAGTCGTAGGTACATAACAAAATTGTTAGAAAAATTATATTTTTTACTATTTCTTATTGTTTTCTTTTTTTTTTTTTAATATTAGGAGAGAATTATTCGAAGTGTTTCGATCTATAAAAATCTTATTTCGAATTATAGTAGTTTATTAGTTATATGTAAGTGTTTAAAGTTTAGATTAGCGGAATAGTGCAGGACATACATTTTTCAGGGTACCCTTAGACATTAAATATATAAGTTATAAACTACTCATCTAAAATTCGATATTTATGTATATTATATTATAGGTAGTACTCCCAAAAATATCCTGATTTTAAATAAGGAATTAAAAAAAAGAAGAGGGTAAGTGGATGTTGCTCTGCTGTACAGTAGGTAGGTTACAAGTGGGTCAATGTATAATGGATTGTATTAAACTTGAATTCAATGATATAGTATCATTGTATAAGAAAAACGATTCTGAACGGAGACGGTTTGTCTGTCAGTCTGGATATTTTATATTGTTATTATTTATTATAGCCTATAAGTTGAATTAATATAATAATATTCTTTTATTCGTTTCTATGGTGATAAGCAAAGCGTTAGAAATTAAAATCCAGTTTTTAGCTGTTTTTTGTAATTTGTCGGTGATTTTTTTCGGTGGCATTAAGTAACTATTGAGAAAATCGAAAAATTACTTCTCTAAAGTAGGTACCATTTTGATGCAATTTGCTAAAAGATAAGATACTATATTTTGAAATCAAAGCACTCTTTCCGGTAGACATTTTGTATACAGGATAAAATAAATAAATAAATAAACACCATTGTAAAACCACTATAGCTTCCTCGCTCAGCTCGGAATTTAAAATTAAAAAAATTATGTAAATAATAGTAAAAATTGTAAGACATTAAAAAAAAAAAATTTTAATAGTTTTTTTTTAATGATTGCCTTACGTTGAATGAATCACTGAGTATAAATATCAGGTAGGTAGGTAATATAAATATTACTTTAGACGCGTATCTACCTTATAATGTATCTGCATAGCGGTACAAGAAAAATAAGGATTAATAATGAATGATACATTTTACTGGTGACGTTATTGCTATTTAAAATAATGAGAATAAATTGTTGAGTTTGAGTCTGTTTTCTAAGTTTAAAATGGTATAAGAGTTGATGTCGGAAATAAATGTGAATATTTTATAGTAATTATTATATCGACTGTTAGTATTTTAGTAAACTTATTTCAGTGGGGGAGGGGGGGGGGCTGGACTTAAAAGTAGAACAAGAGCTTTTATATTTTGAATGTAAATATGATAAGTGTCCAGTATCCATATTATAACAATTTTGGACCCCTCGTAAATTTTTTTCAGTTACGGCCTTGATTGACTAGGTATTAGTAAAAATTTACCTTTATACGTTTACGTTTTACTTATTAATGATATATTTTATTTGAGTTATTTGTCATAGAAATGTAGATTGTCAATTGAAATTGTACCTATTAGAATGTAAATTGAAGACAACAATATTTTCGAAGTATGTAGGTATCCGATATACCTAGTTAT
>WHPZ01581086.1:0-17956 GCA_016617965.1 Macrosiphum rosae
CACCCACCGACCAGTCAAATGCTCATAATTATGATTATAACCCGTCTACATCACAGGCTAACTTTGTGCACGGTCGTTGCTATGTTATATTATAATGTTATTGCACACGCGTTTAACCGGACTACCGGCAAGTTCGTATTGTTTCATTGTTATTTCGACGTCATTATTATTATCATTGCTATATAAGGGTTAATGCGACCATATTTGAAGGACCACGGATGTGTTCAATAAAAATATATTATTGATAAATAAATAAAACTGCCGAGATTTTTAGGTTAAAAATTCGAGTCAAGTTCCGATTCGACGTCCGCGAATTTTATTGTTTTTGCTAGGACATTGGTGCGTGTGGGTGTAAAACATTTTATTTAGGGTGTCCTTTAGTAGTTGTTAAAATCAAATATTTTACGGCTCACTCCGAATAAATCTGTTAATATACTTAATAGTCCGTGTTCATGCAAGAATCGCGGGGATTTTATCTGAACAAAATTCAGTTAAATTGGACAAAGCAAACAAATGCCGATAACTACAACTACTGTTTGACGAGATTTTTTATATTATTGCAATAATTGAAGTGTGAAAACAAATTAGACAAATTGCAACTATTTTGTAGAAAAATTATAATTAAAACAACATTTCCTACAAAGGAGGATGGGAATTTACTTTTTATATGATATTACATATTGAATATACTGACTAAATTGTTATTGGACTTTAAGTCGTCCGTATGGATCAAAAAAATAAATGTTCCAAGGTATTTTTTTACCCACACAACTGGAAATTGTGTTTATAAACTGTAAAATAAACAATTTCAATAATAAAATAAATTTTTATTTTTTCATATACTTAAGTAATTGTAAAGACATAAAAAATTTCTTTAAATAATGAAAAAGATGAATTCGAAAAATGCCTATGTAACACGAACATTCAAATATTCAACTTGGGGGGCGTTGGTGAAATATTCGACCGAAATAATAAATAATAAATTCCCAACATGATCGCGCGTTGACAGTTAATAGAAATATCATACTACGATACATAATCGGAGTCATTTCATAAAATATATTGTTGAATGATATTTTGTCAATTTTGATTGATTGTCTTGCCACAAAAATCAAAATTATAATATAACCACTGGTTTATCATCTTTCGCTATTTACTAATGTTCCGGTTTAGTAGAATGCTATAATAAACCTATTGTTTTAATTATAACAGTTTGCACAAGTACGTACCAGAATAATATCTTACTTTGAGCTGTAATGTTATTTATTTTTGGAACATAAATATTGGAAAACTGTCTGGAAGTCACTGAAAAGTAAAAGCATGATTGGGAGGACTTTTTATTAATAGTCAAAGAGTCCTGTTTTTTTTTTTTAAATGTGAAATCCCCCTGTTGTAATGGGTTTTAACCTAACATTTGAGTTTAAAACATTTTTTTTTTTTAGTTTTATGAAGGGACTATTATAAAGAATATTTAATTGAAATTAGGCAGTAAGGTTGTGTAGAGTTTGTATTAATATCGAACTGTGTATACATTTTACGTAGGTTGGTATATCTTAATGAGTTAGTTTACAAAATTAAAGTACAATATTAATTTTAGACATGCAATAGTCGGAGAAAAAGCCTTCAAGGCTGCGATTTAATACTACATTAATAAAAGTGTAGTATAAGTTGAGAAACATATTGAAAGAGCTTAAATCTATACAGAAACATAATATTGTACTACCGTTGGTAAACAAAAAAAATATTACTTTTGGTGAATGTTCCAGGTATATTAAAATACAATCTTGTACTAGCGTCCACCAATAGAAGTTTTTTTTATATTTTAAATGGTTCAGAAAAACCGTTGAAGTCATAAATTAATACATTTGGTGGGCCACATGTTTATACATTAGCTGGGAATTCGGAAAGTTTTGGGAAGCTATAAATAAAATATTTAATGTACATAATATTTATCCAAAAAAGGAAAGGCAAAATCATAAAATAAAATGAGAATTAATGAAAACCCAACGTACAAAAATAATAATTAAAAAAATCAATTTCTTGTCTGCGGGTAAAACCGTAAAACAAAATAAATTCGTCCATGGGACCCCTGGTTAAGAGTGCCCCCCCCCAGCCTACGACAGCGAAGTCCGCATTAAAATCACAAAACAAAAATGGAGTACCTCACTCCTTAACTATGCGTATCATTACACATAATCATTGTCATATAGATACAATAAACATTTTTCTCTCAAGTTCCTCCCTCCAAAAAGTACAGTTAGTTTGGTGATCAATTTAAAGTTGGTACCTAAGTATACTTTTAGTTTTACACGAGAAATGCAATAATATTTTAAAAACCTGAATATTTTACCAACGATTGGGTGTAAAACGAAATCAATGATAGAAATTCGCATTGCCAAACTGAAACTGATCGGGATGAAAATATAGAATCAATATAATAATCCCAAGGTCAAAATAATAGCCAATAATAAATAAATCATTTTAAAAATAACAACAAACTCATTGCAATATTAAAAGTTTTAAAATTCCAAATGACATAGATTATTAATTAGTGAGAAACAGTTGGGTTATCCTTAACAATAAATTTATGTAAGAATATTTCATACTTCAAAACAAGTAATGCAATTAATTATGATTAGAATTTACAACGGTATTATAAGGACCAGTGCTTGCTTCGAATATAGCAAAATATAGAAACTTAGGATTTGGATAAGTAGGTACCATATATTTTATCTTTCAGTTAGTAATCACATCGAATCCATTACTTGTAAAGTTTTACGTAGGTACTTCAGGTTTTAATCCGTCGTAATGTATAAGACTTAAACCATGCCTTCTAGCCTTATATATACCTCGTTATTAAGATGGATTCTCCTTATACTCAGATGGACGTACAACGAATTGAAATTGTTCAAAAGGAATTTTTTTTCTATTTTTGGTTATGTTTTATAGATAAACCACCCTCATCATGACTACACACTGCAGGTTTTGGAAATTTTGAACTTGGCTAACCTAGATGTCAAAAGAAAAGTGTTTAGACATAATATTTAATAATAATTTAAAGTCCTATAGGTAAGATTTATGGTAAGCTATCGTTTACTAAGCATGGTCACATTTCATGTACCTAGGATTGTATCCCGAAATAGACACACATTTGAAATCAGCAACCGTTAAACTAATTAGTTACTTAGTACTTACCTTCTTGATTTGTAATGAATCAATGCGTTCACGGTCCATAGGGCCATACAAATTTACAAATATATTAAAATGTTAATCGATTAACAATAATTACTAAGTATTATTTCCAAATAATTTTAGCTCCTACTTCTTTCAAACCTACATAGTTTTTTATAGAGTCTAATGCTTCCATCGCCTCCATAGTCGGGTTTTCAAATACATTTTTGGAAAATATAAAATTCTAAGGCGGCACGGCGCCACTGTTAAGACTACGCAGCGTTCACTTTGGGAACCGCTATCATGGAACAATATAATATTGTGTCCTTAGTACACAAAGTTAAATAACTCAACAAAAAAAACTTATTCAAATTTCGATTTAGATACATATTATAAAATATACACATTTTTAATAAAGCTGGCGACTGACCCTCCTTAAACCCGCCTCTGAACACGCATATGATAAGGAATAGCGTGGATATCGAACAAATATACATTGTGGTGGGTTATGCAAAATACGGGTCAAGAAATGAATGATAAATGAGTAAATTAATATTGAATCGTTTTTCTGTTTCGATGGTCATGCTCTATATCGTATATTATAGTCGTTTTGGATGCGGTGTATAATATTATACACTTTTCTCTTATATACATAATATCATAGTAGCTAGCTTAGTGTAGTAGTAGCATTTATACCAGGTGTATCTAAAAGAGCCGATTTATTTAATCGTTATTTAGTGGCATAAAATCATCACAATATATGTGAGGTTCATACTGCATAATTATACTGCACTGCTACTGTCTGGAAAGGCTGCAGTGACGGAAAAATGAGGTTTTGATTGAATATTACAAATTAAATCATTCTGCGTGTAATTTAAAGGATGATTAAAAAACACGAAACTTGTTTTCCAAAAAACTCAATTTTATTATAGCCAACACTTTTACCAGTAGGATAAGGTTAGAATCATATCTATATATAGAAGTAAACTAGCAGCAGTTGGGGCGGTATAGCGTTTGTATGCTTTTCCTCCCCTGGTCGATAATAAAAAAAAATGTCTGCGCAAAATCCGAAGATAACATTTTTTTTATAACAGTATTGTGAATTCACGATATTGAATTTTTCACCTCCCTATAACACAGTTGGAGGAACGTTGAGGGAGGGGGTGGCTAAACAAACCGAAAATTAGAGAAGCACCCTAGTTGTATACTTATAATTATTTATTATTCATTTTATCTGCTATAAAATCATGCAGCTTTTATAGTATCGTCGAAATGAATTACGAATTTATAAAGAACGTTAAAATGACTGTAGGACTTCTGAAAAGTCACCATTGGAGCAATAAAAGCTTCATCCAAGTAACGTTCATTTGGTTCGTTTAGGATTTTAGTCGATATCTGGTGCTTTACCACGATGACATCGCTCCATCTGCGATATGAGAATATTATAATATTTTCGTGTGCAAATATCAAATTGTATTATATTTGCCTAGAAGTCATCGATTATCGAACACACGTTGACGTCATAGGGCCCCGGATAAAGGAACATAATAATATTATATAGGACAATATTCTGTTAAGGAACTATAAGTTTCTTTGTTGACTTATAATGCTAAAATTAATTTTTGCGTTCTTTTGCACATTGTTTGAGCTAAAAACGTACGAATCGCATATTTCATCATATTATATGTAGGTACATTAAAGAAAACGGTTAAAACAATGAAGGTTATTAATTAGTTCAAAGGGCATATTCCGTAACTACAACTATAATTTTGATTTTGAAAATTATATACCAAATTATAACTTTATGTTGAAACTCGTTTCAAAATTAAAATATTTTTATATTGTAAAAGTTGTTTGTGCAGTTATTCAGCTTAAAAAATGAAATTGTAATATGCCAATTTTAAATTCGACCTTTTCTATAATAGTTTAATCATTATAATAATATAATATAAATTGCATTTCTTTCAAATTGATCGATAATAGTAAACAAATCTGGGTGAATTCATTTTTTAAATTTGAACATTACCTACGCAACATTCGTCTCAACTCTGTTTTCTCAAATAAAATATGATTTTCAAAATAACGATTCATTTTTTAGCATATCTTCTGGGGTATCTATAATATGCAGATGGTACTTGTGTTCGGCTTAAGTTCACCGCCCTAAGTTCACACACTAGGCGCATCTCATAATATAATGGGCGGTAAATGCATCTAATAATTATGGATTATCCCGCAATGACTTGTATTCTATTTCGTTTTGTGCGTGCGTGCTTATGTTGACTACGGACAAAATAATGGCATCGTACTGCCGTGCCTCGAGTGTGGATAATATTTTCCGTTTGTGTATAAGTTTTTATGATGCGTATACTTACGGTTTCGTATTTGTCAAGTAATGTGTGTTGTGTACCGACGTAAAAAAATAGTTTCGGTTAGGTTAGGTCATACGGGAACGGGTGGACAATATCGTGAATCTATGTAAAACAATATATCGGTCGTGTATAGACTATAGTCGTAGTCCTTTATCCTGCAGGTGACTTGTTGTAGCGGTTGCTGATCGCGCGGGCACCAAACTGAAACTAGCTGCTGCCTCGAGTGTTCGTCCGAGCAGGCGAAAAAAAAGCGACTCGACGATAAAAATAACATTAATATATTCTAATGGCGTTGCGGGTACGTAATGATATTATTATAATACGTATACGACGCATAGGTAGAGGTATAGTCGACGGGAAAAGAAGTGGTGGCTGGGGTGGGGGGGGGACTAGTGGGTATGTTGGTAGGGACCTCTGCGCGCGAACAGATTTCCCGCCGATCGGTGGTCCGATTGGCCGCGGTCGACCGCGAACATACTGCCCCAGACAACCGCAACCACAACAAATGCCGACACGCGTGCGTCGTCGTCGTATTCGCTGGCTTAGGTACAGCAATGGATTTATGTCTATGGGTATATGTACGTAAGTACGGAGTGATCCATTTATAAAACTGGGCGACCATAATAATGATAATATATTATGTATTATATTTTATTAAAAGTCGATTTTTGTACGATTGAAAAAAATAGTTTTCCCAGTTTGGATTATAACATCAGGCATTTTTTTTGCATTGCTCTGTGTGTTGTGCACCATTTCAGGCTTTAGGCCTCTGGCGGTGTTAGTGAAGTAGTAGAAGGAGTTAGATAGGATTGTGCTCGGGAGCTCGCGGAAGTTTTGAGTTGGACTAATGGTGCTGGTAGCATATTTTAGAAGTTGATGGGACGATTTACATAATTTGCTGTGGTTGTAGTTCTACTGCTGATGTCGGAGATGGCTACTGCAGACTACCAGCTATATAGCCCCTCCGAGTCAAAAACTGAAATAACGCCTATCAAATACATACATTTTATTTGTATAGACATTTTGGAAAGCATATCAATTTTTATATAGACCGCATAGTTTATATTATATATATTATTAAATCATTATTTCTTTCAACTTAAATAATTGCGAGTATCAATTCGATATCACTCGCCCGCTCATAATAAATAACGCGCATGTATATTAATACACTGCGAATCAGCAAACATGCTCCTCCCACCTATTTATGTCCCTTTAATAGTTAATTAATTTAAATTATGATTTTTGCATTTTTTTTTTTGCAAATGCCGACACGCGTGCGTCGTCTCCGTATTCGTTGGCTTAGGTACAGAAATGGATTTATATATAGGCACGTAAGTACGGAGTGATCCATTTATAAAACTGGGCAACCATATAATGATTATTTCATTAAAAGTCAATTTTTGTACGATTGAAAAAAAGTTTTCCTAATTTGGATTATTACATCATGGCTACTGGCTACCAGCTTTATAGCCCCTCCAAGTCAAAAACTGAAATAACGCCTGTCACATACATACATTTTATTATTTATATAGACATTTTAGAAAGCATCAATTTTTATATAGACTGCATAGTTTATAATATATATATTATTAAACCATTATTTCCTTCAACTTAAATAATTGCGAGTATCAATTCGATATCACTCGCTCGCTCATAATAAATAACAAGCATGCATATTAATACAGTATGAATTACCAAGCATGCTCCTCACACCTATATTTCCCTTTAATAGTTAATTAATTTAAATTATGATTTTTGCAATTTTTCAATTTACCTATACTTAACAAGTTAACTTGTTAACAAGACTATATATTTTGAAATTCTTGAGATTTTTGGTACTACTCAGGGAGTGCTCTGTAAATATATATAGATACTTCTGTTTTTAAAATGAGAATCTTCCCCTATTTTTACTATAAACTTTAAGTGGATAGTAATTTTAAAAATGTTGATGTCCCTAATTAATTATGGCTAAAGGTGTTATATAGAATCAACCACTGTGCATGCTCATTTCTCACCCGTCCCCTCAACCACAACGTCATAACTTTTTAATTTCGCATATTTTATATTAAGTTCAGATTTTTAGAATTTTTAAGGTTACTAAAAGACCTCATATTTTCGAATAATTGGGCATTCTATACCATATAAGGAGTGATCTTTTAAAATTCTAAATATATATTGTCATTTAGTCGAATAACTCATAAACTAAAACGTTATAATGTTCAAAAATATCATCTTCTCGACAATAAATTGCAGTAGTAAAAGGCTATGTTCATTTTAAAATAATAAAAGAACTACTATATTGTATTGTAGCCCAAAGAGACATTTTTTAAATGGCATACAAAATCAAGTATCCGCAGTGGCGTCATTTCAATTTTTTTTCTTTTGGTGCCAAAATGTTTGCAGGCCATTCATTACCAGATCAAATATTTTTATTTTTATTTTGGTGGGGGAGGTATCAAGTGGGGACAAAAACTTTAGATTATTTGTATAATTTATTCAATATGTCACTTTATTAGTATGAAAATATCACAATATTATTACTATTTTGACGAAGTATGTGTAGGTACATTTAATGTATTTATTTTATATTGTGGATACCAGTGTACATTAGTATTTACACTTGGTAAATAAATGTATTGGTATAAAACAACTTTATAATATAATACCTAACCGATCTTAACCTACACATTTTTTCTCCCTGCATACTCAAAATATAGCTAGCTTAATAAAACTTTATTTTATGGGTACCCTTCTTCGTAACGTTTGTATTATAATTTTATCAATTATAATATTGTGGAACCAAAAAACCACATCAAACATTATTGGAAATTAAACATTAGTACAATACATTTTTTTTAATACTGAAAAAATATAAAATATATATATATAGGTAATATAAAACACTTAGGTATATCGGGCATCGGCGCTTATATTTATTGTTGGCAGGCTAAAGAAGGCTTTTTAAAAAAAAGTTGGTGCAAATGTACAGCCTGCACCCCCCATCCCCCTCAAATGACGCCCATGAGTATTCGAGAATATTCTCTGTATAAGTAGTTATGTATATTCCAGAAATCAGAATTTAAATAAACATAGCTATAATTAATGTCTACAAAGAACAAAACGGGTATGAGCATTATTTATTATTTACCGTTTACTATAACGATTCATTTTCACAAACAAATCTAACTATTTATCATAGCTAGGTAGTGGTTTCTAAATTTTTCGATGAAAACTATTATTGCCAAGCATGCGTCATTTAATTTCATAAATAGGAGGACAGTATAGAAAAATACTATTGTACAATATTGACAAATATTATAAAATATCGAGAAAGTTGTTTACTTTCGTATAGTTATGTTGTTTATTTAATTCGAGCATTTTAAGTTCAAATGAGTTTCGAGTGTTATACTATGGAACCACAACTTTTGGCGGGTACTGCCCCTGCTATATTCTATTGGATTCTTCTTAACTTTACAAACTCAGACATTATTTTAACCCAATATTTAAGCATGTAACATTTTGATATTATAAGCACATGATAACTTTAAAAAATGTATTGTGTGCTTCTGATTATGAAGTATCGTTATAAATGTATTGTTTGCGCATTCATAATAACCCGCCGTGTCGTGTTCTGTATATTCAATACGTTGGCTACACGCTTATACGTCGCCTACAAGTTGTAGAGTGTATTCAACTCTACACGACACGGTAATTTGTGAACGCACCTTTTAAATTAAAATAAATGGTACCTACATCGAATATATTTATAGTAGGTAAGGTAAGTTTTTTTTTTATTTTGTAAGCAAAACGATTTGGTCAGGTTTACTTAAAATTAAATTTTACTATTTTTATTTGGGTCTCATAAGTTTAAAAACAATTTACTTTTCAGTATTTTTTTGTTCCTAAGTAAATCTAAAGATATCAACCTAACCTGAGTATTGTTGAGTTTATTTCATTTTAAACTCGGTAAACTTATAAATATAGCTGCATAATTATATTGTTTGGATGGAAATAATGTAAAAGCATATTATTATAAAACCTCCTAATACACCTAACTTATCGTATTTTCTTCAAATTTAAAGTTTTCACACAGATGGTCACATAGATGGTCATAAAAAAAAATTGGTATGAATACTCACGTCAAAACTATTAACAATGTTAAAAGTGTTATCAATAACTTTAAAAATATAAAAATGCATTGCCTATTCTGTTAAAATATGACGAATATACCGAAAACCTAGATATATGTAATAAATAATTATAATATTTTATGCAAAATGAAATGTCATATTGTATCGAATCTTCACCCAAATTTCCATCTTACCCAGCATTTATATTATTGTGACTTGGCCAGATTGATATGCAAATGCACGAACTGACGAACTTATGTGCACGAGTCTTAATCATAATAAATCCTCAACGTGTGCAATATTACATAATATTATAATATTATTTACATATTACACAATATATATTGTAATATACATTAATATACATCGCACTTAATGCGTGTACATTATACAAAATACACATTCTAGCGGTCTATATAATATATATATAATGTATATATATCTTACTATAGACAAAATACGGTGCTATGATATGCTGCGAATATAATATCAAAGTATAAGAAAACCAGAAACTACGAGTAAAAACACATAGAGTGCGGTATACGAGTAATAATGTAAATCACAGTGACATCCTGCACATTCCATCAGAAATACACAATTCCGAATTGCCAAAGTTGAAGCATAGGTGTAGAAGAACAATATTATTGTATATCAATATCATCGGATGGATCATATAAACCCTTTTGGCGACTAATGTGCTATAATATGTTCATTTGAATAGACAATTTTAATAATATGTCTGAATAACACCTATAGTCATATTGTCAATGTTTACCTCCCTTAAATGTTAACTGATAAGGAACTTTTTTTATATTCTCAATAAGGTGCACCTATATTTAACATAATATAACTATATAAGTAATCCATAGTTGCGAGCATCCATACAATTTGTAGGTATACTGTTAACTTTCCATACACTGAACTTCTATTATAATAAGGATACATAAAATAATTAATAAATACATTTCAATGGCTTTGAAATCTATTGACAAGTAATTGTTATTACTAATGAACCGCTATATTATAATAATTATTACTATTCGAGAGGCGTTTTGATTTAAAGTTCAAAATTAAATTAAATCACAGTCCCACACATGAAAATACTTTCAAATGTTCGCATATTATATTTTAGTGGATCGTTCACCTTACTGCAAATGGTAGGTAGTTTTTAGTTGGCTTTACCACGGATTTTAGGTTTCAGTACCACTGGTGATTGGTGGTTGACCATAGACGTTTTAAATGAATTGATATTTCGTTATTTTCATTTTCAGTAAAATCGATATTTTAAGCTAATACGATAATACGCGTGTAGCTTATAGTGCTTATCTTCTCCACGTTACGCCGCTGGTACCTGCGAATTACATTCGATATTGTTATTACTTATTTGTATAGTATAATATAATTATTGGAGTATATAGCCACTCAAAATACAATTAGATAAAAATGTCCAGTGTTCTGACAAAAGAAATATTAATTGTTATCTCGATTATAGAACACCATATTATTATGCTTATTGGTTTGACGAGTTTTTCACACTCCAAATAGGTGTATTAAGCAATATTTATCAACTTGTAATGTAACAATTATTATTATAATATTACTGTGATAAATATTATTTGAAAATTTCGATTTTCGCCATCATGTATTGTAACATTGTGTTAACATCAAGAGGGTATAGGTGTCGTTATAAAAAGATTATATTGTTTTATCGACGCGTTTCCTAAACAATACTCATTAGGCATGTCAAGTGTAACTTATCTGTTTATTTGAATACAATATTATTTTATATAACTATAACATAAATCTATTATGATGCTATTTTTCGAATAATATACCCATTAATGGCTATCCCTTAATGTGCTACACCAGTCTTTCTCAAAGTGGGCGATGCCGGTCTCCAGGGGGTCGGTATAAGATCAGAAGACATTTTATTGGCGTTGAAGAGGACTAGACGGGCAATAGGTGATTAAAAAAAGCGAAAAACTATGTTCTCCTTATATTTCAAATTAAAATTAAATACCATTTACATGTCCACATAATTCCACTCACATTTGTTTTGAAGTAAATTGAAGCCAAAATTGCTAAAGAGCATCATGTTCATCCCTCATATTAGATACGTTTTAATTTAATTTTAATAAAAATACTTTTAAATATGATTCCGATTAGTGATGAATGTTTGCACTTTAATAAATATATTTTTAAATATTGTGATCAAGTATGTGTTTTAAGTATATTTTTATTGTTCTGCATTCAAATCACGTTCAGAACATTGATTGATACACTTGTGTAACACTACCTATTAAGAAAAAAAAAATGAGGTTACTAAATGTTGAACAAATTTCACAAATATTTGAAACATTGTAGATTTTGTTCGTGGTCGATTCCAATAAAAATGTTCAACATTTTCTTTTGGATAAATATGTAGTAACAACGCGTCGCGAAAGCAACTTTGTTCAGCGAACACGAGCACGCAAACATTGTCATGTTCGTAGTTCTATTTGTTAGTATGGCAACGACCCTTCATCAAGTTTCCGAACAGGCAAAGAAGATATTAGGTAAATTTGATGTATAATTTGTTTATGTTTTGTTCGTGGTTGGGAAAGTTACTCAATAAATTGTTAATGGATACAAGTTACAAGGTAATCTAAAACAATGTGTTCAAATTCTAAATTCTAAATAAATTGTATTTTACTTTAAAAATTGTTTCTAAATCAGAGTTGGGAAAGTTTTAAGTACTTTTTTTTGATAGTTAAAATACGTACACTATGAGTTACATTACTTTTGAGTTGTAAAAATAACTTAAATAAAACTATTTTTATCAAACGGTTATTATTACAAAGATGCTAATGTCAGAAAATCGTACATATATAAAAATCTTTACAAATATTATTAAATATCAATATAAGTTCTTAAAATGTATTAAAAAAAAAAAGGTACTAATAGGTAAACTAGCAATATTCTACTATAAAAAAGTCACTTAAATTAAGTATAAACTATAATAAAATTAATTAGACACCGTAAAATTACTAACAATTATTTTGTTGCAGTAACTTGTACTTGATTAGTTCAAGTTACTCCCCAACACTGATCTAAATACAACGGTACCTAGGTACGAGATACGTATCACAATTCCGTAAAAGATACAAATTAAGTACATGCCTACCTACAAATTCTAAGAAAAAAAATCTTTTCATTAAAATTTGTGTTTTTTTGTTTACTTGCATTTTTCATACCTACTCAAACCGATCGTGTTCGTTGGACCTTGAGCTTGTATTAGACATTCAAGTTTGCACACAATTATTATAAATGTGGCCCCCGCTGCCTAAGCAAAAGATTAATTTAAAAAAAAAATATTATAATCATAATATAACATAGGTAAAAATTATACATATTATATAATATTTTCGCGTTGTATTGTTTGGTAAAAATTATACACGCCACATGGCGAATAGTTGAATTTTCGTTTTGTCGGGTGCAGTATAGGTGTACGATATATACGATACCTACCACACAGAAGTGCAATGAACTGTTAATAAAACCCATTTACGTATCCGGAGTTTGTAAGAACCATGCAATCATCGAATTAATTGTCGTTGTTGTATACCTAATTTATAATAAACAGAAAAAAAGGTTCTTGACTAGTTAAATATATATACTATGTAGGTACGTAATATTTTAATATGATTTTATAACTTACATTATAGCATAAACGTCGTGCACTAAAGATGCGAGATAAGTATACTATAGGTTACATTTAACTATTACGATATTGACCTTGCAGGAATATAATATAATATTTTATAGTAATTTTATTATGTTTAAATCAAGACCGTTGTGGGAATTATTCGAACACAAAAATCGTACAATCTACGAACAATATTATAATATGACTTTAAAGGGTATTTTCTCGCGCAAGAATTTCTATATAGCTTTAGAACGAAAACGGTCAAAGTTTAGAATTTATATGCAAATTATCATTCGTGTCTCATACCTATATATTATATTTTTGACTTCTATAAAAAAAGGTGACGAATAGTATTGCGGTGCACTGCGATAGTGCCATCGCGTGTAACATTTTTGTTGTTCAAAAGTATGCAAGGTAGAACTGCAGTTTTCGAAACCACATGCATTTGAGTATTATAAACACTAAACATATACCTAATACGTCGTTAGAGAAACTCACTAATGATATTATATACGATTATTCAAGTAACATAAGACAGCATTCATAAATGCATTACCTATTTATAACTTTTTAAAAATATTTCTTCTGCATAATTTTAAGTCTTTACCAAACAACATTATTGGAAAAAAAATATTTTTTTACTCACTTGAATGACGCAACATACATCTTTCATTTCATTTGCCGACTCAAAATAATGTTCAGAGTATTTTGATCTATAAAAATCAAATTTTGGACAAGTAGATTACAAATACTATACATATACGACAATAACCGGGACTACTCGTCTGATTTCTAGGAGAAACTGTGGTCTGTTGTTATTAATATTACTATAGTGTTTGCCTATTAATCTACTCAATACAATAATATGCTATATTTTAAGGCTATTTTGTATAAGCAACCACTAAGGACGTGATCGCTAAGTCACCAGACATTAACATTAGTTGTCCTGTATTGTCGTGAACTAACCTTTTGTGGAGTACCCATGTACCAACCCAGTCCGCTAAATACTTATAATTTATAAGTTATAACTCATAAACTACTCGGCTAAAATTCAATTTTTATGTGTGAAGTACTAAAAAAAATATATTCTGCTTTTAAATACGCGATACAAATTTTATGTTGTCGTTAAATGATTAAAATATGGTTACTATAAAATGTATTAAAAAATATAGTTATTTTAGAAAAAAAAATTTAAATTATCGTTCTAAAAATCAAGTAAAGAATAAATCGTTTACAAAACATTACTATTTTTTTGTTGAAATAATGAGTATCTTACGTTAAATATTTGCAAACGATTCAATATCGCTATTCAGCAACCAATCGGTTGATTTAAAACCAGCAGGCTGAAGTGCGGATTCGTTGTTTGGCAAAAAAAGCTAGGCTAAGTATTAGCTATCGCGCGGGGAATAATAGTGTGATGGACAAGGAATTTTAAGAAGCTATAAGTAACTGGAAAACCGTAAAAACTTACTCTGGACTTTCTCAAGCTCCATCGAGTCACTAGCTGGTCAAGGAATCCTACACCATACAGCCATACTCCACAGGCCACAACACAAGTCGGATAAGAGCACAAAATGATACTTCTCTATTTACTTAGTTTTAAACACATATAACACATATTTCAGATATACGGTCCAGCTATGGTCTAGGGCCAAGGGTAAGGCTCAACCTCAAGCTAAGATCAGTGACATAATATCAGATTCACTTTAATATTGTTTTCGTAAAGGCAATAAGAAAAAAAAACAATGAAGTTTAATCGCTCTCTGCAGTGGCATAGTTATCTTTCATTGGTAAAACAAAATGTGACGTCCTCTATGAACCGCTAGGAACGTCCAGGTACTGAACATTTTCAATTTTACCTCCTAAAATTACCAACTAGATACAATTTACTATCAAAAATCTCCATCGAAGTTAATGATCAGAGCACTTTTTCTACTTTAAAGAGGAGTCTTTAGACACAAAAATAATAAACACACAATATTGTATAATCATTGCATTTATCAAAATCTAAAAGTATTTCGTTTCAACAATAATTACTAAATTATTGTCAGGATATCTAATATAGTAAGTTGCTATTACTATAGTAAATCAAATAATTTCAGATTTCGAAATCTCTGTCTAGTTTCTTATAATGTCAACTCATTGGAAAGTAGCATTTTAATTTTCTTCGTATTAATCAGGCATTATGAATATTTTTTTTAACGAGAACCAACACAATGGCGGGACGCCCGACTGTGTGGTTTTATGATTATTAGTAATAATTACTATAGGTATGCTGTATGCAATTAGCATTATGTAACCATTATAACCATAATATGGACGGTCATGGTTAAATATTATTGCAAAAAATACAATATTATTTTGGTAGCAGCCACCGCACACCGCCTCACACTGCTCACTGTAATATTTTACAATATGAAAACTGTGGTAACAAACTAACAAAGCTATCTACCGGTAAGTACCGAGACCAACGCGTTATACTGAAGTTTTGTATAATTTAAACGTTAGAGCGTGCATCATCACAATATTATTTGATTTTAATTATTCACAGTTCTGATATTGGTTTTATTATAATAATAATATAATAATATGTTAAAAAATTAATTATTTATTATTATTATGAAACCAATGTTTCTATAGAAATCAATAAACGATAGGTACATAGGTACACCAAATTTTTCAATTTGATAATATAAAAAACAAGGACATAATAATATAAAATTATTATAAGATATGAATTCTTAAAAGTGAAATTATAGTATTGAAATAAAAATTTAAAAAACATAGTGGTATTATTGGAGTATGTCAGGGGAGGGGGCTAAGGTGGCTACATTCCTCTCCAAAAATTTCAAATATATATAATATAATGAAGTTGTATAATGGAGGTGTTTCATCTTATCAATGTTTGATTATAATAATAATGATAGTAATATTTAAAAGAAAGTATTTTCTTTACATATATTTTTCGAACACTAATTTTTCAGTTATTATGGTTTTTTTTTTTTTGTAATGTAATTTATTATGTTTCGTCGAGGAAAAATACGAAAGTTGTCATCCGAGAACTAGTGGCAGAGGCCGGTTACTCTCAATCACGTCTCTTGATTGATTTCAGCCACTGCGCCGCGCCGAGCTACATAGTATACACGAACATTAGAATCGTCAGTGACGGTTATCTCCAAAATAACAACAGGTGCTCATTTAAAAATAATAAGTTTTCCATACCAATATTTTGGTTAACTTCAAAAGATATTCATCCCGTACATTTTTTTTAACCATTTTTTAAACCTTACGAATCATAAGTTATGATTAAAGTTTATTTCAAAGTGATTTTTTAACAACGGCCTTTAAAACTTTTGTTAAGTCATACTGTAAGTATATTATGCGAATACATTTATAAATGTAATAGGTATAATACTTTTATTATATTCTGTATCAGCTATTCTCAAGCTATTCCCCCAATAATAATTAAGAGCAGCTAGCTAGGGTTAAGCACCTTTTTTGATACGTACGTGATGATAGTCTCTACTATTAGTTGCGTATATTCCATTTGCATGTGCCTATATTAATATTAAATTACATTTTACTCTATAATAATATTGTAATCGAAAAATAATATACGATAACATCATTAAAGTACCTACTATTTTTACTACTTTATCTAAGCTATAATAAGAGAAATGCGTTGGATACTTATCGTTCTGTCAGGCCAATTAAAAATGTGCGCTGATCCAGACACAAATTTCTGCGCACGTCTAATTATAATTGTCTTATAAGATTGTCAAAATACATAGGTACACACTATTGCTCGTATTGGTAACGTTATTTGTGATAGCATAATGTCAAACATAAATGTTTTTGAGACAGTGAAGCTTCCCAAAATATCGAATGTTAACCAGTGTGTGAAAGGAGAATAGCCATTGTTGGGCGAAAGGAGTATCATACGAACAATAAATTGTGGATACAACACGAAATACCGATTGATTTCAAAATGTATTATTATAGGTTAATATATATTAGGATAGGTACCTATATGATAATATTAATAAATTATCTATACTTAAACGACCGATTGTATTGTATGTTACTTCGCTTAGTCAAATTAAAATATTATAATTGAACATAAATTGGAAGACTAAATTTGAAATATTTTGCTCTCGATTATATTATTGTAGTCAAACATGATTGGATTATCTGTTCGTTCATATATGACGTGACAATAAATATTCAAATATTGTTCACATTTCTCTGTGTTCAGCTGTTGTAGTTGCATTAATGTATTAATGTATTATACACACATCAAATAAGATACCTCTTAGCATATTGCCCGATATTGGTGCCAGTTGCGCGAATCTATCGGGGTGGAAAATGTGGTTAGAAAGATTCTTGTCTGCGAAAGTTATTATTAAATCCAGTCGGTCAACTTATCGATTACTGTGAAACACACATCATGCCAAAGCACAATTCAATGCTCTATGGCCGGATACTAATCCGTAACAGTGGAATTTCAGAATCCGTTGATTGAGACACTGCATTGTATAACTAGATACAAAATCTAACTATATAACAGTTAGAAAATTAACAAATAGTTTTAAATTTGA
>WHPZ01581086.1:22880-40794 GCA_016617965.1 Macrosiphum rosae
TACAGTTTTCATATATATGAGTGTATTAGGGAAAAAATTTCGATGGGGGGAGGGGTATACCATCTAAACCTCACCTGACTACGTCACTGCATAATATAATGCTCTTACTATTTTTCTCAGACAGGCATAATAAATCGTCGACGTTGCACGGCCGCAACGAATCGTTTTCTGTGGCGAAAAAAATATATAATCATATTATATTCGTTATATACGGCTCAGCCCATGTAATTAATTAAAATTAATTAAAATGTTCGTTTCGTTCAGAGCCAAATGGTATTTATTATTTTCGTGTGAATTATATTTTAACGACGGTACTTACGATGCATGAGGCCGAACATGAACTCCAAATAACAGCCGCAGTGATGGACCATGTGATTCATGTAACATGCCGTCTTGCAATTCCTCCGCAGGTAGTATTTCGTGCCCATTCCGGTGGTACTCTCGTCCGCGAAAAGACACCTTCGCTGTTTCGGATTCAGTCTCCTGGTCCTGTTTGTGTTGTATATCCTATCTCCCCACACGTGAATAATGCCAATGCTGCCCCCCGTCACGACCATATCCGATCCGAGCGGAGCGCCTCTGGGTTCGCCGATCATTATCTAAAAGTAATAATATAATAAGCCCATTATACAAACTCCCTTTTTTAAGCCCCCCATTTCTGCTGTAAATTATTTAGTGGAATATTTTTCTGAACATTTTAATGATTAAAATCAAAATTCAAACGAAGAATTTTCGAGTTATTTAACTTTATGTTAAATCATGTGTATGATTAAAAAATATCAGTCTTACGTACCTATATTATAATATTTTTGTAATGTACTAATATACATTTATACAAACAATAAACAACCAAACAAATAATAATATTATTAGTGGCGTGGTGTATAGTGGTCGTTGGCTTCGGTCACAAAACGTGTTCTGAAGTCAAGCAGCAGCCGGTGCCACTAGTTACCAGATTGGTGACCACCCGGGTTCTAGTGCAAAATCCTAGCCATATAAACAAACTTGTTCTAACCACAGTTAGAATCAATATTCAGTACTTCATACTTTGTAAAATGATTACTGTTTATTTTATCATATGAATTACTTTAATTTTGTCTAGCATAAAATTGATTCAGACCAATATAATGGTCCAAGCATAATAATGCGGCCAATGTATTCCCCAAGCGATACTCCAAATAACGTGCATACAATTGAATATAATATATTATATTAGCTGTTGCAGCCATTCGACACAATATTATTACATTATTATAATATAGCCCTGTTGGCCCCATAATGTCATAACGACACGGAATTACTCGCAGATGGTATTTACTTCTCAAATCGTCAAGATAATCGACAAAATAAGTCAAAAACATTTGTTTTATAACTATCTATTTGAATAACATATTTTTTTTCATTTTAACTATAGGTGGCTTATCGGTTATAAATGATAATATATGATATGACTATATAGGTGAAAAAAATATTTTTAAAGTTTAGTACCCTTGTCGATTGTTTGGCAGGTATTCCAGGAGCGACTTGTTCCGGGTCCATCGTAGTTACGTACATCCTGTAACAGTGGCTTAAATAAGTTGAAGCACACAAGACACAACATTGGCAACAATCAGTGATAAAAATACATTTAAATATAACACTTAAAGAAAATAAAACAACGTCACATAATTTTCTTATCTTCTTATCTTTTATCCTCTTCTAACCGTTGAACATAAATATATTAAATAACCAACACTTTTTTAAATTTTACAAGTAGGTATATCAATTGTAAACACATAATATTATTATATATATCAGAAAAATCTTTTTTATTTTTTCCAGTTCTTTTGGACATTATTTGCATTCTTCTTAGTTCTTAGGCGGCGATTGTTTTATAAAATTAAAACATGTGCCACTGAAAATAATTATGGAGTAGAATACATTTTCAATGTAAAAATTAAACATGTTTTTGAAGCTATAACTTGGTAAAATTAAGACCATTATTCTTATTTTTACTATATTTTATACCTGACTCCTGACCACTGACCATTGTCACCCGTCCTCCTTGGTCTGAGATCTCCGGACTCCGTTCTCCAAAACGAACCAATAAGACCAGAGTCCGCGCCGAGGCGCCTGTGAAACATTTCGACATCGGATATGACAATGACACATAAAAATAATAATTATTATTCTTACATTAATCTAATATTATATAAAAATCTCGTGTCACGGTATTAGTGTTCGAACTCCTCCGAAACATCTCCACCGATTTTAAAGACATTTTTTTTTGCTTATTTGGTAGGTATGAGAATAGGTTGTAAAGTATTTTTCACCCTCCTAGGTCCTACCCGGGGAGGTGCACAAACGGGGATTTTGAGATTTACGGTGGACATTTTTGTTTATAAATGGTTGTTATTGGTTATAGGAGAAATAATTAGTAGAAATTAGTATTTATCTATTATTGGTTGCCATTTTTTATTTGGGGGTATCGGGTACAAGCATGCATCAAATCGAAATTTTGAGGGTGGCTGAGTTGCACTTACTGCAGCCAGTTACACCTAAAAGGAGTTGAGCAATAATAATTTTTTTTAATAGTTGCCATTTTTTACGGGCAACAAAGTACACGGTATCAGCTAGTACATTATAATAATGTACATATATCGCCTTAATGACCAATACTCACGCTCTACTGTACTCGGAAAAATCGGAATTGAACGAATGACACAAACCGAATTCGGTTCGCTGCAACTCGAATAGGTCACAACAGTTTACCTGTTTGAAGTTCCACCAGCAGCCATTGTTGGGAAACACTTCGTCACACGGCCTCATCACCTGTTCACAAATTATTGTACGTTATGTAATGTATTTTGTACAAATAGCATTAAAAAATTATAAGAGGACACGATTCCCATTGTGTAAGTCGACTACGCGTATATAGGTACACAACCGTGTTTAGAACTTAATCCATCTCTAAATATCAATAGATATTATAGAAATATTGATTAAAATATCAAAGAATATTATATATTTTATCGTCCAAGATCAAGGGTATAGTAGAGATTTTTGAAAATTTACCTAGACATATAAGTTATAATAATATTATGTTGTTATATAGTATTACCATCTGACACTGCAATGCGTTACCATTGCTAGGTTTTTGTGATTATGGCTCCCTCCTTCCCCCCCCCCCCCGAGGGTCTACGAAATCTGAGATTAACCATTTAAGTTATCACTGGAGTCATACTTATTAAATTACTAACGTACTATAACTTCTAGAGGGACAAACCTTCACTAGAAGTTCGGTGAGGTTTAGCTGTACGAGCTTAGATAGTTCCGTTACGTTCTTCAGCTCCTCAAACTCATCAAAATCTCCATACGATAACACGGAGAACGTTTTCAACAATTTCCTCACGACGGGCAATAAACCTGGATCGATTTCCGGCACGTCTCTACAAGTAATTATATATGATATATTTTATTCAGTCATCTATAGTAATGAATATAAGTTAAACAACGAAAATAATAACTATCGTTATTGCCATTACAATTATTATTATTGGATATACGTCATAATATAGTGTTCCATAAAGAATGTCTGGATTTCAAAAATCATAACATCGTGGGTTTTATTGTAGAGTAATATATCGGTGATTCTCTGTTTTTCCACCTTGCTAACAAATCATAACCATATTAAACCTTTGTAAAAAATAAAATTTGAAAAATTCTTGATTAGGTACTTATAGTTTTGATTGGTAACTACTTCAATTGTGTAGTGTAATACTTTATTAAATATACCGTTTTGAAACCTACAGTACATTCTTTATGGAACATCCTATACTATGGTTAAGCTTGTTACCAACATTTATTATCACACGGTAATAATTAGTATAATGTTTTATGCTTTATGCAGATAACCGTGTCAAACTGTCACCTATAATGGTTATAAATGATGTTAATATTCCAACTGCAATGACCTTTATTAGCTTGTCATTTTAAATGAATATTCATAGTAGTTTTATTATTATTTATAATAGTACTATTGTTTCGTCTTAAATATAATATTGTATAAAGTATTACTTAGGGAGAAGGGGGAGAGTTTAATCGTAGATGTATCGAATTTATTTTTGAAAAGTATACGGCTGTCTGTTACCAATTAACCAGAAAAACCAACTACGACAATATATTTATTTATGTAAGTTGTTCCATAAACATCCAAATTCCAAACACGTTCTGAGTTAATAGAATACACATTGTATACTTATCCAATACTTAACTATATGAATGTTTACTAGACAAATAAATAGTTTAGTAGACACTAGACGGTGTATTGGAATTGGAATATACTGCCAAATAATCAAAATACGTTTCTTATCAGTTATTAAGTACAACAGCAGGCGTCACCCGAGTGTGTCTGGGTTTCAAAATCGTACGTTTTAATTGCCCATGTGCATTAATAATAAGTAATTTATTTCAGAGGATGTAATTTAAGAATCAATAAATAAAATAATAGGTACCTACCTATTCAAATTTTAAATTAACAAAAATAATTGAATATAATATAACATTTAAAAAATAAAAATCATGAAAACAAATGTTTGGGGTATAATCCAATTCACCTCCTCGTGGTGCACTCTGGGGAATGAAATTCATTAAAACCAGGACTCACATGGACTGTGCAATAAACTAAAAAAATTTAGTTTGGGTCGCACATGGGTCATACCTTTTTTATGGAAGCAGTCGGAGTTAACCATGTTTCATTTTAGAAAAAGGTGGGGGTATGGTACCATGAGAACTCACTGGTCTGAATACCAAAAATCCGACTCCATTTAGCCGAATTTCAAATAATTTTTAGCCATGTAAATGATAATATACATTTTTTAATTCATATTACAAAATATACAATTATTCAGAGGCTTTCGATTTGTAAAAATTGAATTTCGGACAAGTACCTAGTTTATATTAGTTATAAGTATTTAAAGTTCAAATAAGAAGAGTAGGTAGTCACTATAATAGTGATTTACCAACATTTTGCTTGGTATAATATTGTAGTAGGTACTCCGCTCCGCTTATCAAAACATTAATTACTTACTTATATAAGTTATCTCATAAAGTGCTCGTAGAAAATTCGAATATGATGCATCGAAATACTGTGAGAAATATTCTGCTTTGGTAATATTGAATAAGAAATTGAAATTAATTAATTTTGTCACAAATGAGAAAAATGATAATAATTTTTTTTTTAAAGTGCATGTTTTCTATTGACTTAAAGTTATCTATCGTGTCGGTTAATAGATTGCCCTCTTAATGCACTAAAAGTTTTTGACTTTTTCGAATCAACCCATTGTCAGCCAACGCCCGTAGTGGCATATACGTATACATATTGATCAAAATTTCAGAAAAAAAAGGTTTTCCGAAAAAAACCAGTGTTTTTTCACGTTTATTTTCGGAAAAATTGGGAAAATTTGGTTTCATTTAAAATTTCTGGAAAAAATGGTTTATATTTCTATAGAACTGAAAAAGTAATGTAAGTATAGTGGAAACAATCTAATAAATCATGATAGTTGATAATCATATTACATACATATTATACATTAAAGGCTGTAGTGGATAAATCTAGAGGATTCTATACTTGATTTAGGTATACATAATTATAATTTGTAATGTTAACTACTAAAGTACTGACTATTAAGTGTTTACTATGTAGTTATTCCTTATTAGCTATTAATATTATTTTATTTTTACCAACTCACTTAAGTTTAATATCCGTATTAATATTTTTAGTAGTTTAATTTTAAATTTTAATACAATATAACATATTGATAACCGTATTGGCAAATGTGAAATTACAATGAGAGGTTTCCTTATCTATTTTTAACATTTTTTTTTTTTTACATAGATTATTTTAATTTTTAAGCGTACCTAAATACAATTTTTTAATTTTCCGAAAATTCTGTTTATTTTTTTATTTTTCCGAAAACGTCGGTTTTTTTCCGAAATGTAATATTTTAATATTCTCTAATTTTTCCGCGTTTTCCGAGGCTCTGGGAAAAAAAAACAGTTTTTTCCGAAATTTTCAGGCATTTTGATTCCTACGTATACATACTGGTTAGAAACTTATGACTCGTACACAGCTATAAGTTATATTACAACAATAAACAGAGGTTTGATAGTAGTTTTTTTTTATGTAAAAAACACTAATACTATAATAATATATTTCGCTTAACCTATAATGCCCTATTTTATATTACCTTGCGGTTAACCGCATGACCCGTTGCCAGTCCACCCTTGAATTGTCACATACCACCACCATCGGAAACGCTATGTCGGCGTAACTTAAAAAAGTCGTCTCGACCACCGTGTCGATCATGCTCTTGTTGTAAGACTTCCACGATTCGACGATCGCGTAAGTGGCAAACAGCACGGCGCATATTACAGTTACCGACCAGAACGTTCTGAAACACCACGACATGTTTTCAAAAAAAATGTATACAACGTGTGCAGTGGTGGCTGGAATGCGTGATATATAGGATTATTTGAAGCAATTGCTTCATGTCCGAAATGGGTGGGTGGGTGTATAAATGTATATAATATATAGTCGTAAGACATCAACACAAATATCATGGTAAATATTATAATTAATAATTATTAATGTCCCCTGCTGCCAATGTTCGTCCAATGAAGGGAACGGTGGTAAAAATATTTAAAATATACAATATACTTCAGAGTCTCCATGATTTCGAGCCGCCACTGAACGTGTGCACTGTGCAACATTCAAAAGAAAAATGCAGTTTAGCTCCGTACTCATTTAAAAGTTTAAAACATTTTTTTTTTCAAAGATGAAAGTG
Organism: Macrosiphum rosae; assembly: GCA_016617965.1. Lineage (NCBI taxonomy): Eukaryota > Metazoa > Arthropoda > Insecta > Hemiptera > Aphididae > Macrosiphum > Macrosiphum rosae. The sequence continues at coordinate 29,705 of WHPZ01581086.1, forward strand.
TGAACATGTTTAAAAGTAAAAGTAGGTAGATTCTATAAAAATTTAAAAAAAATATTTTTTCATTTAAATTATTTACTAACGTAAATATTGAAGCCCCCCCCCCCCAGTAGTAAGTTGGTAAATAATTAAGTAATTACTTGAAACTTCTTTCAACTGAATTACAGACAAGGGATTTTTATTTTTAATGGTAGGTAAAAAAATTAAGGTGAAATTAAAGAAAAATGTGTTGTACAGATTAAGTAGCGTATTTAAACATTAAATAATTGTAGTATATCATTGTAAATATAATACAATCTTAGGGGCCGCAATACCATTTTATAAAGTTTTGTAATATTATTTGGGCATGTAGTCGTACTTTTTAGAGGTATTACTCTTGTTTCTTAGGACATTATAAAATCCGAGAACCCAATATATTGTATAAAAGCATATGCCTATATTTTAATACTGATTGTAATATTTTCCGTTTTTCTCGTGGATACCGACTTTTCTCCGGTGCTCCTGTCCTTTCCGACGATGTGGTTGAGACCGTGCAGCGAACACTGATCACAAACGTCGTCCAAAATTTTTTTCCACACGTTAGCCCGGCGACCGGTGTCAAGTCCACCGAGCTGGGACGATTTGTTCCGAAATCTGACGTCTGCCACTCTCCTGGATACGGACGACGACAATGTTTTCCCGGAATATGACATTACCACGCAAACACCACTATAAATTGATGATCAGACCAGACTACCAGGTATGATAATAAGCTCTAAATACAAATTATAAAATATAATATGTATACTCATATATTATTACATCATTATATTATTCCCTAATAATTACCAAAATATTCCTAAAGAAAAAATAGTTCCCATGTGGTAAAATATGATATTTTAAGATCGAAGGGTAAAATTAAATAACTATTTTAAAATAAATTTAGGATAAAATTTACTTAGAATGTGATATTTAAAATAAAATGATTATATAAAATCAAAAGTTAAATTAAATAAATAATAATACTTTTTAATCTTAAAAAAAATTTAATTTCAGCACCGGAACAAAATATAAAATCAAATGCAAGTGGACGAAATCCTAAAATAAGCACATTGAATACAAAAACCCTAAATTTGAAAAATTAGCAAAATTTTACTTACATGCTGGATTGTGAAACACAACTTAGTATATTCTATACTCTATAGACTAGCTTTTATTTTCGAATCGTGTTAATCGTGTATTATTATTTGTCCAATCGATGTATCGTATGTGCGAAGACTGTTGTCAAAACGATTTTCAAAACACTTACCACAATATGTAGTGTCTACAGGATTAGATCACAAAAGTACAAAACTCACAATGCATAAATTCTACCTAGTTTTTATATTTACAATTCTATATAATATAATATTATTACAATGTCACCTGTCACACTACTTATTACATGTCGACGTTATATAATAATAATAATAATAGTTTTGTACACAACATAATGTGAGTGGCGTGGACGAGCGAATTTTGTTATTTAACATATATTTATGTATTACTTAAAAGGACAATCCGGAGATCGTAAGTATACTATATAATATCATATTATTATATTTGTAACAATATAATATGAATAACAATGTGAATAGAATGTCATATGTCATATGTATTTTATTATAATTTATAACATTATGTTAACATCATATTATTTATAGGTACCAATACCCCGGTATATATGGTTATATGGTTTTTATGAGTTTTCTGAACGTTAATTATAATTATTATTTCAGTATGGATTGTTTTTTTCGATTGTAAAAAAAAGTATAGGTATTATTTAAATTATTTATATGTGGTACCTTGGTCTTCACTGAGAATCATTTTACATCAAATTCAAACCCACAAATACCTACTTGACGTATTTTTTAAAAATATTTAGACACTATGGTACACTATTTGTCTCTACAGACGACAATCAGGGGAAATATTAAAGTCTTAAATGGATCAAATGTCTATTATGTCGTACTCGAAATGGATCAGTTAAGCCTAAACCTCCGTAAGCCCCATCCCATTTACGTCTACGTCAACACTATTATAATATAATAATAATATATTATGTATATATATTACGGGTTGAGTCAAAATCTTTAAATTGTGTAATGGGGGAAACTGATCACGAAATACGTCTATACTTTTTTTTTTATTATTTTGCTGTAATATTATAATACGTAGGCCATTGATAAAATCTCTTTGTCTCCCTTACAGAAGTAGCCATTTAATTGGTTTAATGTTATTTCGGGTAGGTAAGTTATCTGATTTTTAGTGAATACAAATTTAACGAAGTTTCACGTGCGGGGTTTCTCTGCATTATAGCCAGATGAAATAATATACCTACTTTGTAGTCATAGGCGCAATTAGAGTAAAATAATATTTTATCACAAGCAACTGCGGCGAGCTCATAGATCATATATTTGTGTTACTACAATCAAATACAAAAAAGGTGGGTAAGTGGATGTCGCTCTGCTGTACAGTATAGGTTACAAGTGGTTCACTGTAATGGATGGTGTTAAATTTGAATTCAATGATATAATATCATTGTATAAGAAAAATAAAATCATTGTAGAACAAATTGTAGTCGAAATGTATATAAAATGAATGTAATTTTGTTTCGAAACTATTCAATATAGGTATAGGTACAAAAATTATTAACAGTGTATAGCTGTGTATTTGTTCATAAATGGTTGCCATTAGTTGCAGATTATAATAGTAATAGTAGAAATTAGTATTTTTTTTTTTTGTTTTTGTATATTGGTTGTCATTGGTTATTTGGGCAGATCAGGTACAATATCATGAATCAAACCAAATATTCGCATATTTCCTACCAAGGGGGTTGAGTTGCACTTATAGCGAGTTACATCCGAGTTGAACAATCATAATTTTTTAAAGTTCCCATTTTTTACTAAGAGCGCAGGATCAGCCAGTGAACAAAAATAGGTAATAGGTACTGATAATACATCAATATAATATTATTGTCTAAAGATAGATGACTATAACTCATAAATTAGTACTAGTAAAATTACACTTGGAAGATATATAATATATTATTATGGCATTCACGTTTTACTGATCGCAAAATCGTCCGTTACGATGATTCGATGTTCTTTTCCTTTTTTGTTTCTTTTGGATTTAACCGATTTTGGTGGTGTCCGGCGCCAATGATAGTAAACCCTCCATGTCAAGAAATATATCAGTTCAATAAAACTTAACAGCGAACCGCCAAGGAACAGACCAGCACAACCGCCAAATGATACTGTGGACGGATTACAAACATGTTTGTGCACATTTAAAAAAACTATGTTTCCCAAATGATAATCAGTGCATCATTCAATATTGTAAAGTGCTTGAGTACAATTGTTGGAATACTTTTTAAGTATCTACTCCAATAGGTATTTTAAATACTTTATCCAAGTAACTGTATTTAAAATCAAATAATAATTTTAAAATACTTTTTATTTTTTTATTATAATATATTTTATATTTTAAATTCAATCACGTAAAATAAAATAAATTGGTTAATAAATTGGTACATACATTTTATTTATTTTGGGTATCTAAAAAATCAATTTTAAATACATTTCTATTGTGAACTTTTCGCAATAAGCGTCGGCGTCATCTCTAATAATGATTATATTATTAAAAGATTATAATAATAAAAAGGTACGTACCCAACAAGTCGAGCCATCCGAGGATCAAGTCCGATCTATACAGTATGCACGCGCTCTGTTTGAAGTGTAAATCAATGAGTATGGAAGAAGAGGAATTCCTGAAACAACGACGATAATGACGAACAACAATGTGAATTGTGATTAACTATTAAGGTTATATTTGCAAGCTATTATAAAATATCGACTTACTCCAATGATGAAACGGTCTGTTCGGCAATGGTCAGTTCGGGTATGTACATTTGATGGACGCAATCCGGCATGCATTCGCATTTTAATCCGGGCTTATCTTTCGTGAAAAATGATGTCTGAACGAATGGTATGTAATTGTTGAAATGTTCTGAAACACCCGTATTTTAATAATATTATAGTTGTTATAATAATATTATTATATCGAATATGGTTTCATTGAGCCCGCAACATAAAGGTTATTCTTACGGTTATTCTTGGACAGACACAGTAAATCCTCCGCGATACAAGGCCGCAACGAGTCGTTTTCTTATATATATATAAAAAAAAAAAAATGTTTAAATTAATTAATTTAAAAAAAGACTGTAATCTTGATGATAGGTAGGGAGGTTAACACGAGGGACATTTAAAGGCACGAGCTCAGAAGTCCGGGGCAAATTTAAAATTAAAATATTGTTTAGTTATATACGATGCACAATTTGACTGTTCAAAAAAAAATAATAATAAATAGGGACGCAAGTATGACCCCAAAAAATAACCGGAACCGCAGTTCGGAAGGAATTGTTGCACCACGACGCAATTCGTATGCATAAGTTTTTTTGGTTAAGAGGACAAGTGGTGAGTTTTAATCGTTCGGTCAAAGAGATAAAAGGTATTAACGACCAAATCGTTATCGTTCGATAGCTGTGAGGCGGGTAGGTTATTTTTTCCCAGCTACCTGTCGTAAAATAGTTGAGCGCCGACGAGTCTTACTTTTCATGAGGCCAAACATGGCCTCCAGATAACAGCCACATTCATTAACCATGTGGAACATATAACAAGCCATTCTGCAATTTCGTCTCAGGTAATAATTCGTGCCCATCCCGGTTGGGCTTTCATCGCCGAAGTAACAGTTTCTCTGCTTCGGGCTTAGTCTCTTGGTCCTATGCGTGTTGTATATCCGATCTCCCCACACATTTATGTTCCCGAAGTTCCCAGCCATCACGACCATGTCCGAGCCGAGAGGAGCGCCTTTGGGTTCACCCATCAATATCTGTTCGAAGCGGTAACCCAGTTGATGGTTTATACCGTGGAAATATTATAAAAACATTATTAGTACCTATTATACAGTTGTACCTAGTAGTTAAACATTCAGTACGAAACCAATTAAATATTTTCAAACGGTCTTTTACAGTTTAAACAAAACATGCAAAGCGTCGACTGTATTAATTACAGTAAACTCTCGTTAGGTCGAAACTCAAGGGGGACAAGTTCAAGATATCGAGTTTTATTTTAATGATAAATATTTCAAGGGGATTTCAATTGAGTTCTGTCTATAATTGAAAAAAATTTTTTTAGACATTGTTCTGTTAAGTGATGTAAAATGTGATGTCAGCACAGAATATATCACGGGCAATCACATTTTTTGTTTGTCGTAGAAAATGTGGTGAGAGAATATAATATGACCAGAACATATTATTGTAAAATTTTACCACAGATAATAATATGTGTTTGTCAATAGGTAATTGTCGGCTGTGTATTTTACTCCATTTGATTGTAAAATAAATATTAAATAATAATTTGTATTTTTATGATACGTTCTTTTTAAAAATTGAGTCCCTTCAAAGATATCGGGCTACCTATTTTCGCTTATGAATAATATTACTAATATTATAATACCTTACAAAACTATAACTATTATGCATAAGTCTATAGTGTTTTCCGTGTATTTGATAATTTCGCATGTGTCTATAGTGGTCTACATTTTATACCAATTGCAATAATAATAATAATATACTCGTTTACCCGGATTGACGGTTTGGCGTTTACATTAGGTGCTACTTGTTCCGGTGACATTGTCGATATGTGCATTCTGTGTCAGCAACAGTTTTTTCACATTTTCCATCGAAGTAATTGTACGGAAGTAATACGAAACAAACAAAATACACAATATTGATAATTATATACCTTTTATCATATTTTGCATCTTTATTAATATCCCAACAAAAAAAAATCCTCCAAACTCCGAATAAAAAAAAGCTTATTACCTATATAAAAAAAAATGGCTCTAAATATTGTGATATCGTTTTATATAGCTAAGTGTTTGAAGTTAAAATTACCGGAAGGTAAGAACAAACTTGTTAATAAAGAATATAATTTTTTTTGTATTATTGAAATTCAATTTTTTTTAAATATTGCTAAATAATTACATTGACCAATGAAGTGTCTTACGACCCGTTTACCTGACGCCCGACCATTGACCCTTATTGTCTGTCGTCCTAGGTCGGAATTCGCCGGACTCGGTTTGCCAAAACGTCCCGATAAGACCTGAGGTCACACCCACTCTCCTGCATGGGATCAATGTGCCGATAATAAATTATACTTTTGCAATACCTATTATTACTATACAGATCTCGTCACTCACGCTCTACTGTACTCGGAAAAATCGGAATTGAACGAATGGCAAAGGCCGAATTCGGTGCGCTGCAACTCGAATATGTCGCAACAGTTTACCGGTTTGAATTTCCACCAACAACCTCCACAGCAAAACACTTCATTGCACGGCCTCATCACCTGTGTAATAGGTCATGTAATAATAGTGACTTTATAACAATAACATCCACCTAACAAATAGTATCGTAAAATTGCACTGATAACATTTAAAATGTCGACATCCAAATTTAATGTTTATACATCATAGTAATAATATAGTATTATTATTAGAGATTAAAATATTGGAATATGTATTATAAAATAAAATCTAAAGAAGAAGTCACAATATTATAGTACAATAATATAATATTAGTACATAAATCCAGGTTAACACTATATACCGCGTCGTGCTGATATTAATGTATTCAACTATTATAGTTGGCAGATAACATAGGTATGTTACAACTATTTTGTTATCTACGCATCAAAATAATCTGTACAACAACCACACAAGTACACAACACGGTACATATGCAGTTTGAAACAGGATTTAGAAAACGTATAAATAGCAACGTTGTGTTATTAACCTTCAATAATAGTTGGGTTAGATTCAGATGGTTGAGCTTTGGAAGTTCCGTCACATTCCATAACTCATCGAAATCGTCGAAATCTCCGTACGAAATCACCGAGAACGTTTTCAACACTTTCCTCACGGCGGGCAACAGGTCTGGATCGGTCCCCGGCACGTCTCTATATACATATATCGTCATACGGTTAAATACTAAAATTTTTGGAATCTTAATGATAGCAAAAATTATTTATTAGAGGATGGTCAAACTTAAAACTGTTGTCTCGAACCGAACTTTTCAATCGTATGCCAAACCGTACAATTCAGTGTATATCAAATTCTCGAACCCAAAGTTCAATTTAACATCGAGCCAAAAATATTGCATTTAATAACAGACTGAACCCGAGCCCAGCATTTTAATTAAATATCAAATCAAATAATTACTTTTTAGTTTATGTCAAACTGAAATAACCTTTTATTTATATACCTACCTATTATTCAAGTTTTTATTTAAATTTAGTCTTATCGGTTCCAACTTAAATCCGTTTACTGTTAATTTATTTATTAAAACTACTAAACTAGTAAGCAAGTATGAAATATGAATGTATTTTTCGTCTATAAAATAGACAACAGACAAAATAAAAATGTAATAATAAAACCGGAAACATTTTTTATTCAACGTTGACGTGGTTGATGTCATTTTTATTGGAGTTCGTAGTTTCGTACCTATACTATACCTATACATTCTTTTGGTGTTCGGATTAATTATATGTAAATTCCAACTTGTCTAACTTCGAACAGATCGACCAACCTCTAGGAGAGTCCTCTACTATTTATACATAAATACACATACACGTGCACATAAGTACACGATTCAGTATAATTTTTCATGCAACGTTTTAAAGTGTTATTTGCTCTCGTCATTATAAGGTATAATACGATTACAATAGTACCTACCTAATTTATATTTATCTTATACTCTTCGTGCAAGAGATGGTTTAAGAAAAAAAAAATTGTTTATCTTGAACACGTGAAACGGTTGATTGGTATGCATGAATACTAGGATAAAATATAATGTGTATAATACAAAATTTTTAAGTTATAACCTAACTTATTACGAATTACCTTAGTGATAATATTACCTTGCCGTTAATCGCATTACGCGTTCCCAGTCCACCCTCGAACTGTCACATATCACCACCATCGGAAACGCTATTTTGGAGTAGCTTAAAAAAGTCGTCTCGACCACCGTGTCGATCGAACCTTCGCTGTACGTCTTCCACGACTCGACGATTGCGTAAGTGGCGAACAGGACCGCGAACATGACGGTTATCGTCCAAAACGCTCTGAAAATTGCGATGCGCAGCGTAAATGTCATTAAGTACATCTCAAACAATCCTATCGTTTAAATACGCGTTCTTCTAAAATTATATATATATTGCATCCACTTAGGTAGGGTCTTAGCGTAATCGCATTTTTAACGAAATGGATATCGATTTGAAATTTCATGAAATTAACATAATATTTAAATACCTAGTAATTTATATACCAACTTTTCTACGGGGCTCCGGTCTTTCCGGATGATGTGGTTTAGACCGTGCAGCGAACACTGATCGCAAATGTCTTCCAAAACGTTCTTCCATACGTTATTTGCTCGACGTTTCGCGCCTGACACGTGGGACGATCTGTTCCGGAACCGGACGAGATCGACTCTTCTGGACAAGGACGACATTGAGAAGATGAAAATAAATTGCACTTACCGCTGCGTTATACTATTATACGACCGTCGTACGTAGGTCTTGTTGAAATACAATATAATATATTATAAAAATATATAACCTAGCAAAAGGACCTTTGCAAAACCATAATTATAGGTCGCGCGCGTGTGCTTAAAACGATTATAATAATATAAAAATATTATTACTATATTGTATAATATATCACATTACAATACTCATACAATGTTTATTGTCGTGTTTTCCGTTCGAATTTCCGTCACACACGTCTCGATATATATGCTTATAATATGATACACACAGTAATATTATTTATATACATTTTGCAGGACGTGACAACCTAAGTTTACGACGTACGATGCATAATATACTATATTATTATATTTTTTACTATGCTCATACAATTATTGTTATGCTATACTTTTACATATCTCTCTCCGGTATAAGAAATTCGGTCTTATAGTAGAAATAATAAAGCGTACATAATAATATTATATACGTTGGAGATATTGTGTTTCGACTTTCGGCTTTTGATTGATGCGTTTACCAGGAACTTTTCGATCCGACATTCGAACAAATGTTATAAAAAGGCGAAATTATTGTACTATATACTGTTATGATATGATAATAATATATTATTTAAATATAATAATATATTGTGTGTATTTATACTGTATAATTTTATTAATTCCGAAATAGATACTCTTAAGTTACAGTCAGATTTATATGATTTTCAATAATGGTACATAACAAATAAAATGAATTCCAATATTAACAAATGTGCTATAGTTTCATTTCTATACAGCAATTATTCAAATATACAGTACGATTTGTAAATTATTTTATTCGGCAATTAAACGATTATCCGTCGTAAATTAATTACTTAGGGATTTACTTTAATAAGAAATTAAACTTTAACTTTCACATTTATAATATAGGAAATACTTATAAGTTATAACATTATCAAAATTAGGATTATTAAAACAAAGATTCTCTGAATTTAAAAATCAATATTCGTTAAAATATGTTTATTTCTCAAAAGTAGGTAAGTACAAGTAGGTACTCTCCCAACTCGAATAATAATATGTTACTCTTAACTGGTAGCCAACTAATATTAAACATTCTCAATCGGTAGAAATTAGAATCCATTCAAAATATTCATAATATATTGACTAAAGGTCATTCAAATATAATATACAATGACAGCCCATACTTCTTATGGAGGGGTTTTGAGTTTTTTTTTGAGATTAATTTACAAACGATCATCTACGAAACAAATATTCTACAAACATTCAAACTCTGCCGTGAACTCTACCATTATGCTTTATCGAGTGTGATGGTTTATTTAAAAAAAAAAAAATTATAAGACGGCGTCATGTACAGGCAATACAGTTACACATAAGTGTTGAACAATGAATTATTTAAAAAAAAAAATGTATTTATTATATTGGCCAATGTCAATTTCCGAACGAATTTGATACCTATTATGTTTTATTGTCAATTGTCTTAATTTGGAGTTGAGACTGCTATTGATTATTTAGATTTTAGACTAAGTATTCTTAACTTTTTCTAGTAGATAGACCCTAGTTAAGTATATCCACCCTAATCCCTGTCCCATTATAAATATGTGTGTGCCATTTATTTTAATCTTAAATCGATTACATAATCATTAATAGCGTTGAAGTCCAAACTAAAAGGATAGTATAATGGTTATACATACTTCTGTTTTTAAATAGGTAGTTATGTAGAATGAATATGAAAAATGTATATACCTAGGTATTACTTATACGTTATAAATAAAAAGTAAATACAATATTAAGAAGTTCAATTTTACTTACAACAATTCTCGATTTATATTGACTCGTTGAATAGTATGAGTTTACTATTTCATAAAAGCTTTTTGGAGGAGCATTTGATCTTGTGGATCCCGCGAGTAAGCACCTGTTAAGAAATCCCGATTTAGACCATTCAATAGCGTACCTATATATTGCAGACACTTGTTCGATCCACCATCGGAAGTGGCGATGTGAAATGTGTAATTTGGAGCAGATTAGTCGTTCGTATGTTTAAAATAACACAGCGTCCAATACCGAATCGTTTGAAAATGAACACGCACTATGAAACATTTACAGTGTCATTAAAACAGCAACTCTTAAACTCAATAAATAATTGTAGGTATACGTTTTACAGCCCTCATTTGTTTAGTGAACTCCGACACAAAGTGTGTAGTCCCAAATTGAAAGTGTGCACTACGGATTTGTTAAGTGCGTACTAATAAATATGACTACTGACTATATATGTAGTACACAGTTTAGTATTATAATATACATCAACATACACAACAACAAACATAACAAAGTATAAGTCCAATACTTTTCTGCACCATGAAACGTTTCGTTTCGCTTAGATATTATGGCAGTAGAGTTTTAACGGATTCACAGAAAAAAATGTCTGAACAATTATTTGTAATCGAATCATCGCCACTGACGTTTTTCGTATAGC